>BQNB010053824.1:19407-29512 GCA_026074375.1 Tanacetum coccineum | reverse complement strand
AATTAAACCTAATGAACAAGTTTAAACATAGAAATAAGCCAGAATGATAAGTTAAAAGATTGTGCTAATAATTTAGCTATTTAAGAAAGATTTGAACTAGAATTTGCACAAATGACATTCAAACTACAAACTAAGCGACAATAGCACTAAACATGATAGTCAAACACAAATAAGCAGATAGGCACAATAAATAAGCAGAGATAAGCAGTTGAATAGTAAATAAGCTAAAAATGGAAAATTGAGCTTACAAATGCCTTTGCTCAAAACAAGGCTAATAAATCTTTTCTACCAAGCTCTAGCTTGTCAAAGACAAGCTAGTAAGGTCATGGAAGCCCTTCCACATTTAGCTTCCCTTCCAATAAGCTGAGGTAATTTTGGGGGTGAATTTTTGTAAAATTTTGCTTTACTACTTAACAATTTAAGTTGCTTAGAGAAAACAACTTATAAGAGAGTTATAAGAGCTTAAGAAAACTTATCAAACACTTTTAATAATTAGAGAACACGGATTCTTAAAAACAGAAATTTTAACTAAAAACTTAATTTTCATTAATTATAACAACATTACAATATTTGAAAACTTAAGCTATTACAACACTCCATAAGCTGAAAAAGGCTAACTAGATTAAAACTACATGCCTTTTTAGGCTTACAAGGGCCCTATTTATATAAAATTATAAGAGTCTTGGGGTCTTCATGTGTGTTTTCTGTGTGAGGAGAAACGAGGGTGTGTTTCTTGTGTGAGTCAAGTCTTCAAGTCATCATAGCGCTTCATTTTGAGTGCTCACCAAGCTCTTTGATCTTAACCCTTTTATTTCTTGTATTCTTTCTTGGACGAATGGAGTGATAGGGGATTGCCAAGGTGGAATTTAGCCCATGTGAGGTGGGGATGGATTGGGATGGTGATTGGTTTGTCGTGGGGTTGTAGGGGGTGCAGGGAAGAAGACCTTGTTTAGGAAAAAAGGGCGCGAAATGGTTTGTAACTGTTTTGGTGATACAGGGTGAAAGGTTTGAATTTTTACAACTTTAGCCCCTCAATTTGTATAGGTGTTTGCACCGTTAGTCCTTTTGGACTAACAATGTTAGTCCTTAAGGACTAACTGTAGTAATAGGTTTGGTTAAATGTGTGTTGGGCTTGGGGATTGGGCCGGGTTATGTGGATTAGGTTTAGGGATTTAATGGGTTGTCCGGTTTTATTGTTTTTTGGGTAAAGGGTTAAAATGGGTTTTATACTCATGTTGGGCTGACCCGGTATAACAACCCAAGAATTTTCATAAACCTATTTTACTATTATCACAATTGTACAGGGAAATGTTTCGCTTTATTACATTACTTGCATTGTCAATATCTCAGTATACAAAGTAACTTGCATAACTAAAGTAGACGAGCTCACGCAACCTATCTATGACAATCCTGTCTTCATATATGTCAAGCAAACATCATAACATGTCAAATCAATATCATAATATCATTATTACAAGGTACATTATTCCTATAAGGTACCATTTGCAACATCATATCAAAACGGGCTTTAAACCATTATCAGATGCCCTAAACCCTAATCTCATGGAAGGGTTAACCCCTAAAGTGAATGCACAAGCTACTAAAGCATATGTACAAGCAATATAACATCTCATTTGAAATATAAAATCTCTCCAAGTCAAAGTACAAGTCCTTAAAAGCACAATGTACAAGTCATTAAGCATGATCTCCAAAATAGCCGTTTTACCTCTATTTTTATTCTAATTTCTTCACCATCACTTTTGTACAAGCTACTACACTCATTCTACAATGTATAAACCCTAAATATTCTATTCATAAGCTTTCATACATCTTTTTACACTCAAAACCCTAATTCAAAACCCTAAACCCTAAAACCGAGCTAGTTTCTAAACCATGACTCGTTTCTTCATTTTTATCCATTGTAAACCTAAACCAATACTTAAATAAGTTATAATAACATAAATTACAACATTCTCAATCATAATCCATTATCATTTCATCATTCTACTTCAATTATACAAGAAACAAATCCAGAAAACCCTAATTGTGCCCTAATTGGAACTTTGGACCCGTTTACTCATTTTCTACCCGTTTTAACCCAAACCACCTCTCAACTTTTGATTATAATCCTTAATATAAGCCTTAGGATCAGTAACCTATCATTCCTAATCAAATGTACATGAATTACAAGCTAGAAAACTCAACCCGAACCCTTATGAACCCTAAATGAACCCGAAATACAAACCCTTGCAAAATGACCCATTTTAACTATTTTTCTTGCAACCAAGCACCTCAATGACAAGCTCCTTACATCCCCTAGGCTACTTAAATCACCTCTCTTCAAAATATCTTCAATTTATATTGTTTAAAATTGCACATGATCTTCTTATTTCTTCTAGTGCTAGCCGCGGCATCAAAAGGGGTAAACACCTCATCAAAGCTAGTTTCTAGCTTAACCAAACATCTACTAGCCAATCATAACCCTCTGGACCTCCTATGTGTCCTAACTAGATCATACCAAGTTTCTTGAGCTACTAAGGTCTTTTTTACCTATAAATAAGAAACCATAATCTCATTTTTATTCCATCCCCACTTCCTCCTCTATAACCCTTACATAGAAGCAATCATTTGCTCTAATAGATCCTAAGTGATCTTAAGAAGGCTCAAGTTAGAAAGGAAGCAAAAGAACAAGAAACGAAGCCCGGGAGTCGTTATTCTAGGCGAGAGAGCGAAAGTCCCAATTCTGACCCGTTTCCAAGCCATAAGCTCAAGACCAGGTTCTCTAAGCTTATGTTCTGCTTTCATAACGTCATAATGTTCATATGATATTGCTAAAATCATAATATAAAGCTTTGAACTCAAAAACCTAAGTGTTATGCCTTTTTGATCCAAAACCGTACACCAAAAACCCTAATTTCGCGTTTTTATTAAAACTAAATGTTATAATGATTAAATATTGTTATAATCTATCCTAGCATGCTTAACTAATGTTAAAATAACCACTTTATTTATTAATGAAGGAATTTGAACTTAAAACCCGCGCGTTTACGTTTTGAAACCCTAATTTGACCCGTTTTGCTTCCTAGCCTAACAAATCGTTATTTTAAACTTGCGTTACGTTAAAACTTCATATTTTAGTTTATTATAACTTATAAATATCTTTGATAATGTTAACATAGCTTGCATGGCATTTTGGTACATGTTTGTAATTATAATCCTTGCAAGGGTTATTATATATGTAAACTTTCTGAAATTAAATAACTTGAAGGGTAAATATGATATTTTATCAAAGTTATAATCTCCAGGGATCTATTATGTCACATTCAAAGTCAAGGGTTTTTACTTGGTATTTCTTTCAAAGTTGAAGGGACCAAGTCATAAAAATGCAAACTCCAAGGGCTATTTGCATTTTTAAACCTACGGTCTAAATGTAACATTTTGAAAAAAGTATAAAATCATGTTAAAACCTTACAAGAACATAACTTTAATTACGATTCTCGTGATTAACATTTCCCAGATATTGAATAATGACGCTTAAAACCAATCATTACGGATGCTATTTTGTACCACATACTAGGGAGCTTCATATTAGAGGTTACTTCTGGTATTACGTTCTGACTGAGTTGCTGGGTTTACGTATGTTAAAGTGCCACTGACTCTCAAACTTTACTGAATGAACTTATGAATTATGATTGGGCATCCGAAACGGTGATTCCAATAATTATAAACTCTTCAATCCAACTCATAATCTTAAACCAAAGTTATAGAGTACAATCTTCCTAAGGACTTGAACATATTTACTCGTTGCGTTACGATTGTTTTACGAATCATTTTTACTGTATCAACTTCCCGGTTAAGAGTTAGTGATAAGGTCGTCAGCTTTCATTTTAGAATATTTATTACATCTACCTACCAGGTGAAGTTCATAACCTCGCATTTACTTATTTTATGTTTTTAACAACCCGCCGAGGGGATAATGCTTGTTACAAACTCTTTTCATATCGTTTTCTTTATAACAATGTGATTACTTTTCAAAGGCTTAAAGAATTCATAACCCCATATTTCAATCTTTTGTATACTTTATAAACCTGTGATACCTGATATAAACCATGAATGCAAGTGTTTTTCCAAATGTATGCTATCCAGATATATTATTGTCTAAGTAGCTTCCAGTGCCATTATTTCCATATCATGAATCATTAATTACTTGCATTGCGAGTGAACGCGAATATTATGAATAGATCTATTGGAGGTGACGGCTCCCATTTGGTGATACCCATGCTTGGGGTAGCCAAACGCACTATATTTGTCTAATAGTACCTTGCAAGTTATCTTTTCACGGGGACATCTGTACAGTAACCAATATCACCTACGGATGATTTCCTGTTAATGTAAATTGATGTTCATGAGCTTAGGTACAATAATAATGTTAACCTGATTTTCCATGATAATTGTATTCGTTGTAATTATTACCATTATAATGACTTGCATTCAACCATATGATAATATTCAACTGTTTTCCCATGATAATACGTTCCATGATATTAAATGTTCTCCATGATAATTATCCCAGTAATGCCAATATTTTCCATCATAAAATCTGTATTCAAATTATTACATTTCAACATTTGAATTTACTCAACCATTTGTGTTGACCCTTTTTAGCATTGTTGTGTATCTCACGTAATTGAAGCAAGTTGCTGGTTACGGAGTGGATGGACTCGAAGTTTGTGAACTGTTATCATTAACATGATGTTTTTAGATTTTGGGACACTGCTTTTTGTAAAACTTGATTATTATGAATGATAACTAAATTTTTACCATAACGTCTCTTTTAAAGTTGTTTTCTTGATTATGATTGTTGTATCCATGTAAGTAATACCCCAGATAGCTTCCACTGCTATATTGTATAAATGGCGGGTGTTACATGATGTTGTGAGCATGCGGGATTGCCAGCGCTGGCAATCCATAAGTTTCTTTAACAAGGAAGATTTTAGCTGTATATATACGCTACTTCGTGTGTTAGTTTCATCCAACGTTGTCATTCCCTGTTAATTCTAGCATTGAGAGGCACTTGATGACGTTTTCCTACGAACTTAATGCTAGTACTTGATACTTTTAGCCACGTAGTCAATTGGAGTTACTTGTTTTTTAAGCAGGTAAACGAGGGAGAGGATGGAATAGTAAAGCAGGGTTTTTCGAGCCTTTTCTTTCCTTTCTATAAATTTGTTTTTTGAACGGGGGCTAATAAGGGGTGGACTGGGCCCGCGTTTATATAAAAGGTTTGGGTCCAGTTATACTGGGCTGGTGAAATGGTTTTAAGGGTTTTGTTTTAAAGGGATATCGACAAGTTAGTCCCTGTAATAGACAAAGGACTGACAGTGTTAGGGTTTTTGGAGTTTTTGTGAATTTGGTATAACATTAAGGCTCTTTTGGGTATTTTGAGGGTTTTGGCATTTTGTGGATTTGACCATTGTTGACCAAGGTTTGACTTTTGATGACCTTTTGCTAGAAACTTCTGGCTCTTGTGCACTCTATCCGTTCCCGTGTCCGTTTTTGCCCGGTTTTGCCATTTTCTTGTGATTTTTTGCATTATCCGTACCTACACATCACAACAACAAATACACAATACAGGCATATTTTGACATTTTGATCATTTAAAGGCCATTTTTGATATAGAAATGATATGTGATTTCTCACATATCAAAATTTCCCAAACTAAGTGATTGCCGTCATCCTCAAGCATTTATATGCTCTAAAACAAATACCCTCAAAACTTCCCTAAACTCAAATCTTTGAAGAAAAAAAAAATAGCAAAGACTTTTTTTGTTTTGGGGAGAGTTAAGAAATCACTATCTTAAAACTCCCATTTCCATTTTCAAAACTTTTTCCATTTTTATGATTTTTTTCTTTTATCCTACAACTTGCAAATTTATTCATGAAGTGTCATAATGTATCTACTATCAATTATTGATAATTTTAGGATCATGGAACAAAAAGCACAAAAGTGTCCAATTGTGATAATTCACCGTCACGACTTTACCTCTCCAAGCCAAGCTTATAAAACAAGTTTCATTGCAAAATACAAGTTATGATGCTAAACAACTTACTCATAAAAACTAAATTGTGACTTACTTTTCCTCCCTTATTCTAGTTCCTATAAGGATTTTATTATTATAGGTGACAAATCACATTATGCCCTTAATTAATTATAAGTAAACCCGGTTTAGACAATATTTTGTTTGAAACCTTTCCTAAAGAGGACGACTTGGTAAGAATAAGGTATACCATTAAGGTCTAATTCGCATGATTTAGGGGTTATCTTTTTATTTCATCCGCAACAACTCAACTACGTGTCCAGAGACGGATGCTTTATTTAAGATAACCGAGTTTGAAATTTTGGCTTTATTCCTGTTTTTTATTGGGAATTTATTAACACTCGGGTCCTTTAGAAGGCTGAAAATTGTTGTGAGCCGGCAAGATGTTGCAAAACATATTTCGACCTCGGCAATTCCTCGAACCTTTTAGAGGCTGGCAGCATCGGTTGGTGACGCCGGCACATAGGGGGGATGCAGCAAACTTTTATCAGTCTCAGATTATTATTACTATGCTATGCATTTATCTTTGAAGGACTTTGCAACAGCGGTCTGTGTGCCGGCAGATGCCAGTTAACTTTTTTTACGTCTACAGATTTATTATTATTTATTACTCACCTTTTTAACGGACTACCACATCGGTTGTAAGCCGGGGCAAGAGGTAGTGGTCTTATTTCGGCTTCGGTTTATTACATAACTTATTATTATTAGCCAAATTTCAAGTCCTGTGGTCTTTTAACAACTGCCACATCGGTATGCGAGCTCCGTCATGTCAGTGTCTATTTCCATAAACTGACAAAACCTCAATGTGTACCTTTCTTTCACCAGAGGGTATCTCTACGAAAGGATCTAAACTAAGAATCGCAAAAACCTAAAGCAACTTTATTTATTAACAATTATCTAACGGTGTGATAAGCTCAATGGTGAGAAAAGCATAAATAAACACTTATGAGCTTCTAAAGGAAATTCAAACTATCTATAGTTTAACATCAAATAGATATTCCTACTCTATCATCTTGTCTTCTCAATTTAAAATTTCTAAGAAAGAAACTCGTGAATACTTAGCCTAACGAATTAAGATTGGCACTTTAACAAGTCACATAGACTGGCAACAATCTCAAATCTAATAAATCGAACTTCGCATATTTAAAATCAATTATAGGAACTTGCAAAGTCTTGACTTTTTGAAGCTAGACTTGCGTTTTATAGCTCCTTGTATAAGAGATTAGCAAAAAATCAATCTATTTATAGTTAAGGAGAAAGCTAAGATATAAAACCGGTCGGGTCAAAATTTACTTTTCATTCTCACCAACGGAAAACCTACATTCATGTCAACTATTTTCTATTTTTTAGATATGAACAATAAACTAGATATTAAAACTTAAAAATTTTAAATTTTGTAGGAAAACGGGGTACGTGAGAACAACGACAAAATTAGGCAAGATCATATCGAAGATATACTACCCCATACTAAAATTAAATATTTTCCTCAATTTTTCCTAGCCTAAGACTTAAAAACCTTTCTCTACCTAGAACTCAAAAAAAGTTGAATGATATACACGCATGGCGAAGTATCATAAAAATCTCAAGCCGTTTATCAAGTATGCTAGAAGATAAATGTTAGTCGATAATAATCTTAGGATATCGGATTTCCCCAAACTAATGGCAAGCAAAGGTTAGGAAGCTCGAGTGGACCGGGACAAAATACCAAACACGAGAGTCTTTAGAAAATTTAGGTCAAATCCTGGCAATCATAATAAGCACAACAACGAGAATCAGAAGAGTACAAGCCTCTCCTCACATCTCATTAGAAATAAGAAAGAAGAATAGAAAGTATAAGCATGGGGTGGCCTCCATGAAGCGCTTTGTTTTTAGTAAACCGAGTCAATTAGCTTGACTCGATCCCCGAATTCATTCCGTCCTTAGGAAGTAAGTGTGGAGATATGGACTACCTTGGTGGTAAGTCCCCTCGACTCAGAAGTTATGCTTCACAAGATGAACCTTCACCTTTAAAGTTTGGACAATCGGGTTGAGATAAAACTCGATTGGTTTCAAATGGAAAAACTTTGGTGATGGTGAAATGGTCCCGACTCAAAAGTTTTAGGTATCACAAAGAATGTCTTTAGACGAGGAGATTTGAGAGTAAAACTCGATCAACCAACATGAATGCGGTTTTTGATCTTTGAGTCGTGAAGCTTCTTCGTCCTCTCTTTATATATCAAAGAATTCTCATAAGCTTGATCACGAAGCTTATTAAGTTCATTCAGCTGAAGCTTTCGGTGATTACCGCGGTTTTAAGATCGAAAGTTAGATTGTTTCATAGCCCAATATGATTTATGCTCTAACTCGATAGGTAAATGGCAAGACTTACCGTACACTAGTTTGTAAGGCGTACAACCAATTGGTGCCTTAAAAGCGGTACGAAATGCCCACAAAGCGTCATCTAGTTTGTTAGACCACGAGGCACGGTTTTCTCCAACCGTCCTTTCTAGAATACGTTTTAAACCACGATTGCACACCTCTTACTTGGACCGGCTCGTTTGAGCGGTGATAACAGTGGTAGCTAAAGATGAGTGACCCATACTTTAGAATTACTTTAGCAAACTAATCATTACAAAAAAAGAGTACCCCGATTGCTTATAATAGCTCAGGCGTTCCGTATCAGCAAAATGAGAGTCAAAATATTTTACTACAACTCTAGCATCATTTGTAGGGAGCGCCTTTGCTTCAACCCATTTCGAAAGATAATCAACGGCAACTAGGATGTATTTATTCCCATGTGAAGACAGAAATGGTCCCATAAAATCGATACCCCATACATCGAAGATTTCACAAACTTGAATAGCGTTTTGAGGCATCTCATCTCGTTGTGAAATTTTGCCTTATCTTTGACACGTATCACAAGATTTGATCATCGTATAGGCATCTCGATATATGGTCGGCCAAAAGAAACCGGCATCAAATACCTTTCGAGAGGTGAGATTGGCACTATGATGGCCCCCTGCGGGTCCTTCATGACAAGCTTTGAGGATATCATTAGCTTCTTGCCCATGCACACACCTTAGAAAAATATGATCCGCACAAATACGAAAAAGATAGGGATCGTCCTAAAAATAATGTTTAACGTCCTTGAAAAACTTCTTCTTTTGTTGAGTCGTCATTCCTTTGATGATAAAATTCCCCGCATGGTAATTTGCATAGTCCGCAAGCCATGGGGTACTTCCATTTGATATAACTCCAAGAGTCTCTAAAGGAAAATGTTCATTTATGTCTTTGTTTTCTAACACATCCTTATGAGGATTCTCAAGTCTAGATAAATGATCCACCGTGAGGTTCTCACTTCCTTTTTTATCACGGATGGTGATATTAAATTCTTATAGGAGAAGAACCCACCAGAGCAACCTCGGCTTGGCGTCTTGTTTGTTCATAAGGTACTTTAAAGCCGAGTGATCCGTATACACTATGCTCTTAGATAAGACAAGATATGGCCGAAACTTTTCAAAAGCATACACAACGGCAAGCATTTCCTTTTTCGTGGCAGTGTAATGAATTTGAGCTTCTGTCATTGTCTTACTAGCATAATGTATAGGCTGAAAGTGCTTTATCTTTTGTTGTCTTAAAACCGCACCAATCGCGAAATCACTTGCATCACACATGAGTTTGAAAGGTAGGTTCCAATCCGGGACAACTAAGATCGGAGCTTCGGTAAGCTTCTTTTTAAGAATCTGAAAAGCATCAATACAATCCTTAGAAAACACAAACGGTGTTTCCTTCTCAAGAAGGTGAGTCATAGGTCTAACTATCTTGGAAAAGTCTTGGATAAATCATCGGTAAAAACCGGCATGACCTAGGAAACTCCTAACACCTTTTACGGTAGTCGGATGAGAGAGCTTAGCTATAACATCGACTTTTGCTCAATCGACCTCAATCCCAGACTTTGAAATTTTATGTCCTAACACAATTCCTTCTCTACACATAAAGTGACATTTCTCCCAATTAAGAACTAAATT
>BQNB010053824.1:0-18837 GCA_026074375.1 Tanacetum coccineum | reverse complement strand
AAAAAATATTAATATTGTTTTTAGACATTATTTCTATCAACAGTATGACATTGGGAAACCCATTGGATTCAAAATCAAAATTATCATATGCGATTACTTTCCCTACACCATCAGCATCAATCACCTAAATAATAAAGTCACAAATTATACAACTACTTTAGAGGTTTAAACTTCATGGTCTATCAAGACCCGTGTTCTTCCTTATTAGACACGCGGCCAAAATCCAAAGCTGAAATCAAATATAAACACATAAAGATTCAAATAATAAGTTTCGTATGAAACTTGAAAGACCCATGTTCTTTGTTTACCAAAAATCCTATATAAAATGGATTCAATTAATCTTTCAAAAAATGTAGGCTTGATTAATCTTTCAATAACCCTAATACATCAAATAATTAAAAATATATATACATATCATAATAGCACAAATATAAAAGAATCAAAACAATCCAAAGCAACAAACCTAACTTGTAAACGGAAACGATTAAATGCACACACGATTGAAACAAGATCACCCTTATATTATATGATGGTTCGTGTTTGATTTTTTTTTTTTGGTATTTTATGTTGCTCGGATGATAATGATTTAGGTGGATTATAATTGATTACTAGAATTAGTTATGTTGAATTGGAAGAAATTAAAGATTAGGGGTTAATTTGGGACGGTTTATTACTTGAAGCTCTAAAGGCTATGAAGTGTAAGGTGGGATGTTACAGGAAGGCCTAAAGTTTATGATACACTTCTAATAAAGGGAAGCATTAATATTCCACAATAAATCACATGACTGGATCTTTTATAATATAAGATAGATAGATAATAGATATATGGGTTTTATACAACTCTTGCTTACGTAAAGAACTCACTTTTTATTTAGTACATGTTGGGACGGGTCAAAATATATACAAACGGGTTCGGCTTAGGTTTATCCGGGTTATGTTTACAAAGTAGTTTTCTTTTACAGATTAAGGATATACTGGTTATGGTCCAAATATTTACAAACATGATCGGCCAAAAATGTTAAGATTAAAATAACATATTGAAATTTTATGAAGACAAAAGTATACGTATATTTTGGTGAAACATGGCTTAAACCAATAATTATCACGTTATTGCTAGGGATGGCAAAATTATTCATCTTTCACAAAAATAAAATTCGTAGCATACAATCACTTTTAACCCGAGTCAATTTTGTTTACATGATTTCTACATCATGTCACATGTGTTTGTAAAATACTATATATAATGGTAAGGAATTAAGGATGCAAGTGTATCTTTAGATATTGAATAAAGTAACTTTGACTTGTAATTTAAACGCAAAAAAATAGCATGGAGGACAAAATAATATATAGTCACTACGTAAATATGTCTAAACTTTAACAACTATTCAAAACATGGAGATTGTACTAAACGGTTCAAATATGAAACATGTCATTTCGGAAGAAAAATAAACACTTGATATTATCATGTCAAACCATATTCAAACATATAGTTTGATTTCCACAACCTTGATTAATATTTTATTATTCCAATCATTTTCATTAATGATGTTTTATATATCATAAAAATAATAGTAAGAAAAGGGACAGTTTTAAGGTTTTAACAAAGAAATAATATTAGATCACATACACATTACAAATATCACTACAATGACCTATTTTGGCCCAACTGATAAATTCATAACCAAAATAAATTACAAAAAAGTTAGAAAGAAAAAACCAATGAATATCACCGCTACATCTAAAATTCAAATTACCTCACACCCTATTTTTGGGCAAAAGAATCTGAAAGAATATCACGTGCATGCATGGGCGTAATTTAGCACAACATTTCACCTCCCTCCAAACCATTTATCGTGCTACGCGTGTTTTCACCGGTGGCTGTGGCGTTGTTGTTGTTGTTGTCTTTGTCGTTGTTGTTCATATTCGTTTAAACCTAAACAATTCGAAACCAAATATTTACTATCACAAAAAAACATCATTTGTGAGGCCAAACTTATGCTTAGATGATAAGCATAATTTTAATTGTAATACTTTGTGATCAGTCTATGCACAAATTTGATAATAATGGATATTATTTGCTTAAATGTTTCTTTCCCATATTGATTTTTTTAACGTATGACTTCTTACCCATGGCTAGGCTGAATGACTTGCCAAATACCCTGCTTCTTCCCATGAATTTAATCCCATGTAATATCGATTAAATCCAGCAGCATGGATAATTTAGGGATTACATAACTTAAAACAATGTACAAGACACACCATAACTATTTAAGAGCACCAAACAGCGTTCATTCATACTACTAAAGGTTCAACGTGAAACAACCAAATCAAGACAAATGATAAATGTGAGAAACAGTTTTGAGCTAATAAAAGAGACCATAAGAATGTACATATTCATGTCGTCTTGAGCTGTATTCACATCCATGAACCATAAACCATCATCCACTTCAAAGTAATCCAAACGTATTCTCCCCACTGTAAGTCATGTACAGAAAACCGTCTTCGTCTTTGTTTTCTTCGTATATAGCAGACATCATTGTAGCTACAGTTGCAAACGGCAATAAAACATGCATACGTATTAGAACACATACCCTAAGCTCTTAAATATCAAATGAAACTTTAAAAGTTATTCATACCAGTAGGTGGCAGGATGTTCTTGACGAAAATAAAGATGGCCTTTTCCGCACTCAGCTTAATTCTCTTTCTCACAACATACACAAATTGTCCAACGGTGAGAGCATATCAGTAAGATTTAATACATTCGCAACTTGAATCTAGCAAGACACAATTTCAAAATCTTTATGCAATACTTTGATATTTTTATTTTTAGGAAAAATATTCTGTCTCATGTTCAAAATTTGTTATCAAACAAAAATTATATCTCTGATCACATTCACCTAAACGACATATAACCATTAGCAACGCATTAATAGCCAAACAACTTTTAAAATAGAAACAAAATACTTGTTGTTTCATCACTCCAGACAAAAACTTTTATCCCAGACGATAAGTTATAAAACAGCTAGAACCCCATGAAAGAACGAAAATATAGAACATGTATAAGACATATGCAAGGTTATAAATAGCGTGAGGCGTGGCGTGGCGCTCACGCCTTAGCGACTAAGGCGTAACCTTTGCGTTTTTAAGGCGGCCCAAAATATGAAAATATTTATATCATATTTCATATATATTGAGTTTACATAAAGCGTTGTACATATGAATAAAGTTAAGAAATTATCCATACATGTAATATTCTTCATTTTGATTTTTTTTATTAGAGTTGAATCTAAAAGGCTCGCTACGCCTCACGCCTTATCGTGCTTTTTCACGTCTTATCTCACGCCACGCATAGAGTTGACACCTTGATCTATTTCGTAACGTGGAGGCGACGCCTCACGCCTTAGCGACGCCTTGGTGCCTGATTTCAATTAATTATACAAATATATATATATATATATATATATATATATATATATATATAACAATTGCTTAATACATATATAAAATATATAACTAAAGTATCAAATAATAGTAAGAGTAATGGTGAAAAGGTTTTTAGGAAGGAAAATTACTTTTAACCAAAGCAAAATCCAAAACCTTCCCGAGTCGTATCCCAACGAGGCGTGAATTGAGAATCGTGATTAAGTTCGTGATCGCGTGATTGAATAATCAATTTTTTTGATTTGTATATCTACAATTAAAATGCAATAACAAATAAAAGCAAGTTAAAAACAAAAGCAATTAAAGATTTAAACTAAAAACGATAACGGGAATCAAAACCCGAGCTTTAAAAACCTAAATTATCAAATTTTAACCCTACGAATGCAAATTTAATTTTTAACAGTCTTAAATGATTAAAAATAATTTTAGAAAAAAGAATTATATTTTTTTGACTTTTATTATTTATTTACTATGAATTAAAAATAGTTTTAATCTAAAAAAAATAATTAAAAATACTAAACTAATTTTTAAAATTCTGAAAAAAATACAGAAATTACTTTAAGCTATTCTAATCCTGGGAAAAATAAAATGGATCCAACAGCTTATTAGAATAAGCTGTAAATAAGCTAAATAAGGTTGTAGGCTTTAAATGGCAAAAAGGGGTTAAGTATTAAATGTTACAAACTCTAAACGAAAAAGACCCAAGGGCGAGTGGTAGTGGAGTGTGTGTTTAAAACATTTGGGAGTTAAGGTTGAGGTCCCGGGTTCGAAACTGGGGCCTCCATATACTCCTAAATGTTTTTTATTTTTGAAAATTTCTTTTTGAAAAAGCTTTTTTACATTTTTTTTATTCCAAAAACAAGCCCTTTTTGAAATGAAACAACTTTTTCTGAAAGCTTAAATGAAACAAAGACTAGAAGATAAGCTTAAAAAGGTGACAGATTATTACTTAAAAAAAACTTAAAAAGGACTTAAAAAAAAGCCTTTAACTGATTTTGGCTACGATAACTTGAATAAGGTCTCAAACAAGAAGCCAACTAACTACATAGCACTTTAGACCTCACAGCAACCTAATAACATCTTAAAACACTAAATAAGCAAATCTATTACGCCATAAGCTCAACATCAATATCATTTGGCTAAAAAAGCTATCAAAACAGCCAAAGAAGCACTTTAAGGTACTTTTTTAAGCTAACTATTCATAAGCTAATGTCAAAAAACCTAAAAAACCTTTTAAGAAATGTCCTCTAAAAGTACACATATAAACGAAATTTAAAAATTTGAACTGAAGAATAACTAAAAAAAACAAAATCAAAGAGACAGTTTTTAAAAAAAAGTATCTAAACTTGATAAGCTTAAAACTGATTTGGCTTTTAGGACTAAATAAGCAACTAGAAATCAAAAAGCTTAAAACCGACACCCCTTACCTAATAAGCAAAAATAACTTAAAAAATAAAAAACAAAACTAAAAACCAAAACTGGAAACTCAACCAAAAAGCATTTTTGACAATAGACTTTATCAACATAATTTTATAAAATAAAACCACTAATTTCACCTAAGAAAGCTTAACCAAAAATGTCACTTATGTAAAAGCTATCAAACCAAAAACAGATTTAGAATAAAGATTAAAGAGCAAATTAAACAGCTAAAACTATGCTAACAAGTTCAATGATAAATAACTAGAAAAAGGCTTATTGAAATGGACAGTTTTAACTAAAAACTCTGTTTAATCTTTCCATTTGTTTTTATTCAAGTTATAATAAAAGGCTATGACGCTTATGCAAACCGTAAAATAATCATATCTAAATGATGTGTTAAACTACAAAATAAGCTGAAAACAAAAAAACCAGATTTAACTTGTACACAAAGAAACTTGGGTGTCACTAATTTTCAGAAACTAATCTTAACTTTAACTACTTAAAAACAAAAGATCAAAAAAAAACTTTAGTTTTCACATTTGCAAACTGAGACTTTAAGAACATTTGACAGATTGTTGAAGTAAAACGTAGACAAACCAATTCCCACTTTCAACACAAAACTTCTAGCTGCATTTTGAGACCAAATAAACCACAATTTACCCATCTCAAATACTAAATAAACAAGTGTCTAAGCCTAATAATCTCAAAGCTGAAATTAGACTACAGAATCAATACATTCAATCAACAAACTTATCAAAATCAGATTTAGCTTAATACAAACTTTAAAGCTTGATCTTATAACCTTCAAATTAAAGATCAAACTTGATCAAAAGGTTTTTAAGCCTTCTAGCCGTTCTAACTTAGGTTAGAACTGCCATTTTTTTGTTTTGTGTATTTTTAATTTTTTTATATTTATTTTATTTTTTTTTATTTTTTTTGTTATTGTTGTTTTTTTTCTTTTATTTTTTTGTGCCAAACACCCCTTTTAAAAAACTCAATTCCATTAAAATGGGGGTGTTACAGATTGGTATCAGCGCCATGGTTATAGAGAACAAGGTTAAAACCTTAACTATAACTACTTTTCTTCTTCTAGCCAAGAAAGTCCTCCGTGCCACTGCATTTCCCGAATAGTATGTAAAGATACATAACTACTTTTCTATTATATAAATAACTTATGTTATTTACACTGGGTTGTTACACAGTTATGTCTTCATCCAACCACCCTATTATCGTCCCATCCGATTCCGATATTGAGGATGCTTTTCCCTCTACAAATGTTCCAGACTATTTCCCAGCCACACCGAGAAACACTTCTCCTGACTCTTCAAATGATTTAACTAAGTATCTTTTGGCCACATGATGTGCAATTATATACACGTATAATAATACAAAAGTATAGGGAAAATTCCCTAATTACCCTTGAGGACAAAGGTAAAAAGATGACTCCACACAATTAATATATAATACGTATATTTACCAGGAAGTATGATTCCCGGGTCGTTATTCCCCAACGATTTATGAAATTGAAACCATGTTCTTGTTTGGACAATGATTTGAATTGATTCGAAGTTTGATTTGATTATCTATTTCTACAAATTAAAATTAACAATTAAAATAAGCAACAATAACAATTAAGCTAGAAAACAAGTAACGAGAGCAAAGAAAACCTGACAAATAAGCAACTAAAGCAAAATTAAACCCTACAACTGCAAATTTAACTTCTAAACCTAAGTTAAGACAAAAGAAAATTTTAAGAAAAAGAAAATTATTTTTTATTATTTTTGTATTTATTATGAATTAAAAACTAATTAAATGAGTTAAAATCCTAGAAAATATCAAATTAATTCCTAAAAATTCTAAAAAATGATTTTTAACTTTAGAAAATTCTATGAAATGATAAAAACTTAGAAAACTATTCTTAACTATTTTTAAATTTAAAATCTTATTTTTAAAACTAAATTAAAAAGCTTAAAAGTGAAATTAAAAATCTAAAAATGATAAAAATGATTTTAATGCATGTAAACCTTAAACTAATTATTTTAAAAACTAAAAACTATTTTTTTGTATTTTTAAAAATTATTTTTCTATTTTTTATTATTTTTCTAAAAATTTTAACTACGAAAAATTATAAAAATTAAAGGAAAAGAGAGAAAAATCCAAAAAAATCAACAAAAGTCCTAAATCAAACAAGGAATAAGGGAAAAATAAGAAAACACTCTCAGCTTATCTAATAAGCTGAGAAAAAGTCTAGATAAGCTACGGCTTATCTTATGACTAAGGGCTCAAAAAGAAGTTAAAGTTAAAATGCATACAAAGCCCAACGGATGAGCTATTGTAGCACACTTGGTAAGACTATGGGTTTGTGAAGCCAAGGTCGTGGGTTCGAGTCCCAGGCCTTGGTTTTTGCTATTTTTTTATTTTTGAAAAGCTAAAAAGCAAAAATGAAGAAAAGCTAGGAATAAGCTACTTTTGTGAAAACAAAACTTTTGAACACTGAAAAATAACCTAAAAGTAAACTGAAAAGCTTGACAGATTAACTAACTTAATATTTTTGGCTTTTATCAATTTTTAGAACTCAAAAACTAACAATAAGCTACACTAATGAACTATAAGCTTATTAACTACTTAAGTCTATCCTAATAAGCTGAAAAAGAAAAGAAATGACAACACATAGATAAGCCATATAAGCCAAGGTTATCACAATAAGCACTTAATGAAACTATGGAACCAATCAGTCCCTAAGGGCTACTTTAAGCTTAAAAATGGCTAAGCAAATGAGCTTTTAACAAGTTTTGCTTTTTCAATAGCTTAACTCAAGACTAAATGAAAATGCATTTTTCAAAAGCCTTATGGAAAACTATAGCTTAGTGAAAACTTAACAAAACAGGACAATTTACCTCAGCTTTTGCTGAGTTTGGTTTTGGAAAATGAAAAGACAAAATGCTTATTTAAAAGCTAAAAATAGATGACAAGTTAGCTAGATTTTGAAAACTAAATCTAAACTAATGAAATATGACCTATAAGTTACTTATAATTTGAAAATCAAAAGCTAAATGCTTATTTTAAAACTCACATTAAAATGAAGCTAGAAATTGGCTTCTTTTTTTTGACTAATCTACTGCTGATGCACTTGACAATTTTGAACTAAAAACTTAGAATGCAAATGACAGCCTAAGTAAAATGTTTCTACTACATTTAAACTCAAATAATCTAAAATTATTACAAAAAAAGCACCTCAACACAAACTTATAAAAGAGCTAATGACTTAACTAAATTTAACATAATCAATCCTAAGCTTTGAGTAAACCTTGAAAACCAAATTCAGCTTTTAAAAACTACTTGAAACTGACTTAATGTCTTAAATTGAACTAATCAAATTGAGCTAAAAGCACAAAAGGCCACTAGGCAGTACTAACTAATGTTAGTACTGCTTGTGCCAAACACCCCCTTAGAACACTAATTTTCATTTTTAAACTAAGAAATGATGAAATAAGCTAAAACAGATGACAATAATGCAAACTGAATTCTAATAAGCTAAGTTCAATAAGAAATAAGCACTAGTACTGAATGAAATAAGCTAAACACTTTTGAGCTATATTTTTGGCTTTTTAATGTACAAATAAAGTTTCATTATAAGATAACTTAAGACAAATTAAAAGAAACTAGATTTAAGATGATGAAACATAAAACAGACTAAATGACACAAATACAATTAAGCTAAAGAAAAGCAATGATAAGCTGAAAGTAATTGAAATAGAATTTTAAGCTTTAATAATGAAAAGAAAAGTGTACCTTTGATCTCAGCCCAAACAGAGATCAATTTGCTCTTATTGAGCTGTCTACAAGCTCTAGCTTGTCTAGAAGACAAGCTAGTAAAGTCCTATGAACTCTTCCATTGCTAGTTCATCATCCAAAAAGCCAAATCCAAATCAAGCATAGGTATTAAGCTGGTTTTAAGGGTTTGAGTTAATTAGATGGCTTATTTGAGCTCAATCTGAGCTTATAGACTCAGATCTTGTAAAAAGAGCTATTAGAGCTTATGTAATCAGTAAAACGAACTTAAGGGAAAAAAAAAAAAAAGTAGGTAAAAGCTTTTTGGAAATAAAGGAGCACAAACAAATTTCATAAAACAAACTATGATTTTATTACTATTTCAAACAGATTACAAAACTTGAAGTGAAATTACAAGAGCTTAAAAGAAAATTACATTTAATTGAAAAATTACTTAAACTACTAAAAACTAAAACGGGAAAAGAAGATGTTTGTGTGTGAATGTGAGAGGCTTTATATAGCCTTCAGAGAAGCTTCTAGGTCCTGGAGTTTGTTAGACGCTCCCATAAATCCCTGCCCTTGAATCTTGCCAATCATTGGATCTCTATTCTTGCCCATAGATTTTTTGATGAGCACACGGAATGCCAACGTGGCAATCCCGTGATGTGACCCTATTGTGCTTATTTTGGCATGTTTTAGTGTAAAATCTCATTTATCCGTGTGCTTCTTCCATATCCACGTGGCATTCCTTAACCCTTTTTACCAATGAAAGTCTTTGATGACGTTTCCTTGTGCCATATCCTTGCTTAGCCCTCGAATTACCAAACCACATTGCCAATTTGAATTACCCCTTTGATTTTAATATGAGGTTAAAGGTAGAAGATGATGAACAGTAAAAAAATGTTATTTCCCGCTCATTTCTTTCATAAGGGTAGCGTTTAGTATTTGACCCGGGTATTTAAAATGAAACTGTTTGACCTTGGGCTTTTTAATAAGGAAATTGGGAGAAAAGGGTATTTGGTTTTTGGGCTTAAGAAAAGGGTAACATTTTATTGTTTTTGGGTTAAATAAAGAGGATAACGACGTTAGTTCCTCTTATAATAAAGAACTAACGGTGTTATTGTTAAAGAATATTTTTGCAAATTTTGGTTTAACTTTACGGCTTTAATGATATTTGAGGTTTTTTTTGTCTCTTATGGTTGAACTTTGGTTGACATTGAGTTGACTTCTCGACCTTTTTTTGTAGAAACTCCTGGCTCTTTAGTTGCTCATTCCGTTCATCGTGTCCGTGTTTGTCCCAGCTTTTGACCGTTTACTTGGCGATATTTTGCTATATCCATACCTCTACACAATCACAAAGACAATAACAAACAATATAACAAACATTTTATTGCACCATTTATGTTTTTAAGGGCCATTTTTGATATAATAAAGATATGTGTTTTCACACATATCAAATTCCCCAAACGCAACGAATTGCGTGTCCTCACGCAAAATTTATGCTCTATATACCAAATACCATCAAAAACTTCCCCAAACTAAATCTTTAAAAAGTAGCAAAGACTTTTTGTGGAGAGTGTTTAGAAATCACAAGTTATAAAACACCTAATTTTCCCATTTTTATAAAACTCTTTTTTTTAAACTTAGAATATTTCAGACTTTCGTTATTTCCATAACATTAGGATCATAGAACAAGATGTATTTCCGATCCAGAATGCCCTCCAAAAAAAGGATAAAATCATCGTCCCCAAACTTTTCACTTGCTCCAAACCAAGCTTAAAACGAAATCACAGCTAATATCAGTAAAGATGCTAACACTACTCATATTTGCAACTTGTAAACTTTTTACTCCCAACATTTATTATTTCTTAAGTGAATGTGCTATTTTGAATTTCAACCATGCATCAACGTTTTGCAAAACACTATGCTTCACGTTCCACCCGAAAATAATGAGTTTGAAGGCGAGATCATCCCATGTAGCGACTTTCGTCTCGGCACTATATACATCCTAGTACCCTGCAGCTAAGTGACTAGCCTTTGACACCCTAAGAGACTAGTATCCGTACTCCACGGACCTTAGGTTTCAAAAACTTTCAGGTTTTCCCTAATATTCAGTTAGCTTATAGAAATAGAAAAGTCAAAATTTCAAAAGCAATATTGAATTTAACAAAAAAAAAATTATTTTATAATTTAAACTTAATATTAAACATTTATGCAATTGTAACCATCGATCTTTTTAAAGGCTGCAAACATCGGTTGTGAGCCGGCAAGATGCAGCAAACTTTTATCAGTCTCGGATTTTTATTCTTACTATGGGCTTTCTTTAGAAGACTACCACATCGGTTGTGAGCCGGCAAGAGGTAGTAAACTTTTATCAACCCACAGCTTTTATTATTTTTACATTTTTCATTATTTCATTCATCATTTTATTTTATTTTATTTTATTTTTTTTAGAGAAGACTTCTTTTTGAAAAATTCAAGTATAAGTTTGAACTAAGACTAAAATTTTTGCTATATATTACATAAAAAATTGTTGATTTAAGTTTAATCTCCAAAAACAGCACGTATATTAATCCGGTTAAGAGCTTATGGGAGAAAAAGCAACAAGTTACATACATGAGCTCTTAAGATTTCCAAATAATCCTTGTTTAGCATCCTACTCATACTTAACTCTATCATTTTTCGTTCTTCGCGAAAATCGCGAACGCTTAGCCTAAAAGTTAAGGAACAAGCTAGAGCTCAACACGCTCGATCGGGTCAAAATTTACTCTTATTCTACCCAGCAAGAAAGTCAAAATTGTGACAAAAACACTTATTTAATTTTGAAAATTTTAAATTTTTTCATATTTTTGAAAATTTTGGTGGGAAAAACGGGGTACGTGAGAACAACGGGTAAAAGTAGGCAAGATCATATCGAAGATATACTACCCCATACTAAAATCAAACATTGTCCTCAATGTTTCCTAGCCTAAGACTTAAAAACCCCATACTAGAACTCAAAAAGGTCGAATGCATAACTCAAACATGAAGAAAGTATCACAAAAATCTTTAGCCGTTTATTAAGTGTGCTAAAAGATAAATGTTAGACGAAAATAATCCTTAGGATATCGGATTTCCCCAAACTAATGGCAAACAAAGGCTAGGAAGCTCGAGTGGACTGGGACAAAACACCGAACATGAGAGACTTCAGAAAATTTGGGTTCATCCTGCAAACAATCACAACAAACAACAAACACAAAAATCAGAAGAGTACAAGCCTCCTCACAACACATTAGAAGCTAGAAAGAAAATAGAAAATAGATAAGCATGGGGTGCCTCCCACGAAGCGCTTTGTTTTTGGTAACCGAGTCACATAGCTTGACTCGATCCCTGAATTCATTCGTCCTTAGGGAAAGTCTGGAGATCTGGGACAACCATGGGTGGTGTGTCCCCTCCGAAGTAGTGCTTAAGTCGGTGGCAATTCACTTTGAAGTTTGATCCATCAGAGTGAGATAATTTGGCAGTGCCATATGGAAAAACTTCGGTTATAGTGAAAGGGCTGGACCATCGGGTTTTAAGCTTCCCCGAGAATATCTTTAGACGAGAGTTGAAAAGCAAGACTTGATCACCAACATTGAAAATGCGGTTTTTGATCTTTGAGTCGTGAAGCTTCTTCGTCCTCTCCTTATAAATCAAAGAATTCTCGTATGCTTGATCACGAAGCTCATTAAGTTCATTAAGTTGCAGCTTCCGGTGATCGCCCGCGGTTTTAAGATCGAAATTAGCATGTTTTAATGCCCAATACGCTCTATGCTCTAATTCGATAGGTAGATGACACGACTTTCCATACACGAGCTTGTAAGGGGTGCAACCAATTGGTGTCTTATAAGCGGTACGGAATGCCCATAGAGCGTCATCAAGCCTATCGGACCATGAGGCATGGTTTTCTCCAACCGTCCTTTCTAAAATACGTTTTAACCCACGATTCGACACCTTGACTTAACCACTCGGTTGAGGGTGGTAAGCGGTACCAAGACGATGAGTGACCCCATACTTAGACATTACTTTAGCAAATTTGTCGTTACAGAAATGGGTCCCATGATCGCTTATAATAGCTCTCGGTGTACCGAATCGGGCAAAAAGAGATTTCAAAAACTTAACTACAACTCTAGCATCGTTAGTGGGGAGCGCCTTGGCTTCAAACCATTTGGATAAGTAATCTACGACTACGAGTATATACTTATTTCCTCTAGATGACGGAAATGGTCCCATAAATTCTATGCCCCAGACATCAAAGATTTCACATACTTGGATGAAATTTTATGGCATCTCATCACGTTGTGAAATTTTTCCCTGACGCTGGCATGAGTCACAGTTTTTGACTAACTCATGGGCATCTTTGTAGATTGTGGGCCAATAAAATCCTGAGTCAAAAACCTTTTTGGCGGTGTAGTTGGCACCGTAATGTCCCCCGGTGGGTCCACTATGGCAAGCTGTGAGGATGTCGACAGCTTCTTGGCCTGAAACACATCGTCGAATCACTTGATCCGCACAGGTTTTGAATAAAAAAGGGTCGTCCCAAAAATAGTGTTTGACATCTTTGAAAATTTTGTTTTTCTGTTGAGTTGACATACCTTTGACAATGAAATTCCCCGCATGGTATAATGTGCAAATCGGGTAAACCACGGGGTACTTAGGTCACCACGAGAAGTTACCATATTAAGTGTCTCGAGAGGAAAATTTTTGTTTATTTCCTTTGGATCGAGAACATTTTCATACGGGTTTTCTAATCGAGAAAGATGATCGGCCGCGTAGTTCTCGGCTCCCTTCGTATCAATTACGTTAAAATCAAATTCCTGAAGAAGGAGAACCCAACGTAGCAATCTTGCCTTGGCATCTTTCTTAGCAAATAGGTACTTAAGGGCGGAATGGTCCGTATACACTATGCTTTTATTCATGATGAGGTATGACCGGAATTTTTCAAAAGCGTACACCACAGCTAACATTTCCTTTTCTGTTGTGGTGTAGTTTGATTCCGCCTCGGTCATTGTTTTGCTTGCATAATGTATAGGCCTAAAGTGTTTCTCAATTCGTTGCCCCAGAACCGCACCTATGGCATAGTCGCTTGCATCGCACATAAGCTCAAAGGGCTGGTCCCAGTTGGGGGCAATCAGAATTGGAGCTTCGGTTAATTTCTTCTTTAAGGTCTGAAAAGCTTGAATGCATTCCTCGGAGAAAATGAAAGGAGTGTTTTTCTCAAGGAGATGAGTCATGGGTCGAGAAATTTTTGAAAAGTCCTTGATGAATCTACGGTAAAAACCTGCATGTCCGAGAAAACTCCTAATACCCTTGACGGTAGTTGGGTGAGGTAACTTAGCAATGACGTCTATTTTGGCTTTGTCGACTTCTATTCTTTCGTTGAAATTTTGTGTCCAAGTTCGATGCTTCTTTCACAATAAAAATTGGCTTTTTTCCCCCAATTTAGAGCCAAATTGGTGTCTTCACACCGTTTAAGCATCTTTTCTAGATTGGAAAGGCACGTTGAGAAAGAATTTCCGAAAACTAAAAAGTCATCCATGAAAACTTTCATTGTCTTTTCAATCATATCATGGAAGATAGCCATCATACACCTGGTAGCGTGTCTGAGTGCATTGCATTAAGCCAAAAGGCATTGCGGCGTGGTAAGCAACCGTTCCCTAGGGCAGGGAAGTGGTCTTTTCCTGATCTTTCGGATCGATTGGTATTTGAAAGTAACCTGAGAAACCATCGAGGAAACAATAGTAATTCCATTTTCTGGAGTCTTCAAGCATTTTTGATCCATATAACGGATATAGGGATTAAGTGGTCTTTCCGGTGGCTTCGTTCAACTTACGATAATCAATACATACTCTCCATCCGTTACAAGTCTAGTTGAAACTAATTCATTTTCATCATTGGTTACTACGGTCATCCCTCCTTTCTTTGGTACACAGGGCACTGTGGCTCACCAAGGGGATATCCGAGATTGGGTGTAGATCAATCTAGCATCAGAAAGAAGTTCTTCAAACCTCTTTTTTTAATGGCTTCATGGTCTTTGGATTAACCCTTCTCTGATGTTGGACCGCTGGTTCATAGTCCTCTTTCCATTAGAATTTTATGAGAACAAAATTCCGGGTTAATACCATTTATGTCGGAGAGTTTCCAAGCAATTGCTTGCTTTCGGGACTTTAGAACCTTTATGAGAGCGGTCTTTTCATCGACACTCAAATCTTTGGCAATTATGACCGGAAACTTGTTGTTGTCTTCCAAAAATGCATATTCGAGATGAGGTGGTAAGTCCTTAAGTTTGACCTCGGGAGGTTCATCAATTGAAGATTTGGCAGTTTTGGCTTCACACAGTTTAAGTTCCTTTCTGATTTCTGGAAAATAATTTCCTTGGTTCGAAAGATATAACACCTCGTATTTTAGGTCATTGTATGACGTTTTGAAATTCATATTTATTTTTTTAGGGTTTTACGCGTGTGCTCTTTAAAACCGAAACTTTAAGTTAAAATCGCGTAAACTGAAAATGTTCATACATGTAAACGGGCTAAACAATTAATTTGCGTTTGCATGTAAGCAAGTGTTATTTGATTATTATGAGGATAATAAATAACTCTGTTTCATCTTATTTTATTGGCTTGTTAAATTGATTACGTTTTCATCAATATAAATTACGGTTAGGCTTTATCCGGTGAAGTTCTTAAAACTAACGGCGCCTAATCAAATACCCACGTTTCTACCCAATACTCAAAATATTAAATATAACATCACATGTATACATAAAATGCCGAAATTTTTGAGATTGGGATCAGTGTCCTCATATTACATAATTATCTGATATTATATAAAGTAGACTTCTTACACATTTTTTCCAACTTGTCAATGCTTACTTAAACTTAGGGTTAGAAAGTAACTAGGGTTAAGTTAATCGATAATTTTATTATATAAATTAGCCATGCATGCATGAGCAAGTACTTACTCTTTTCTATACTTAAACCAAATGTTCATTTTCTTTCTTCCTTTTCCTTCTCCAAACTCACGGCTAATTAACGCACAAAACAAAATTCATAACTTGATTTTGTAAGATCATATAACCCTATACACAACATACTTAAGGTATTCTAAGGTGTTGGGAAGCATTGGTTCATCATTTTCAAGTAATAAGAAGAAAAAGGAAAGATTAGGGTTTTGAAAACCTAATCTTGGGTTTAAGCTTGGAGAAGCTTTATTTTTGGAATCCTAAAACACGGGTTTAGAACTCATTTTCACATCTCCTTACATCATTACTAAGGTTTACTTAAATCTTTTTTTACTTTTTCTTTCTTATGATTTTTAAGTATTATTGTTAAATATGCCCTAATCACCACTAAGACTTTTAAATGTATAAAAGGATTTTTATTTGAGTTTATCAATTTATACACTTATTCTCATGTCCTAATGTTATAAATATCATGGAAAAGTAAATATAAAAGTATGTTAACTTATAGTTTAAGTATAAACATGTTTAAAGGCTAATTAGGGTTTTATAATGTTTCTTAAACTTCACTTGTTGATAATAATGAAAGTTAAAAGAGGTCTTGAACTTGTTACAATGAAATTATTGGGACTAGGGATGATATTAGATTTATTTATAAGTGCCACATATGTAAAATATGGGTTATAAGATTTTTTTAATAAAACTAAGTTAATTAATACATTAAAAACAAGGTTTTTTTATAAAGAACCATACATGAAATACATATGGGGCTGTCTAAATTCGAATCTTAGACAGTTAGGGTCATGATATTTTATAACTTATAATACGCCTCGTGACGATTCCATTAATGATAAGAAACTTGAAAAACGATCCTATAACGAAAAAAGATACGTTAAAAAAAGGACGTTTTACGGGGGACTATAAAAACTTTAAATTTAAAAACTAATTTTTATAAAAAGTTATTTCATTACAGAAACTTTTACTTTGAAACCTCTAAACTATGATATAACTTTTGATTACGAGATCCGTACAGCAAGAATCGTTAAAAACGGAACTATAACGAAATTAAAAACTACGGACGTTTTCGATAATTAAAGTTTATAAAAGTAATTTTATAAATTTGAACAGTAAAAATCACCTATTATAATGTGGATAAATTTGGTGAGATATTATAAATTCTTTTAATAATATGAACGTACTCGAAGGAATCACTAAATCGGGAGTTTTAAAACGAAAAGTTATCGCGAATACAGTTTACGCTAATTAAAACCCTTTAGTAAACGACAAATGAGCTGTTAGTGAACGTGATTTTACTATTCATCACGAATTTTTAAAACTTTAAAATGTAATATTTTGAGATCGGGCTCGTCTTTCTACGAAGGACGTGGACGTAGAAACGCGAGGCATACCAGGTTTGATTTTAAAACGACCAAGTTAGGTCATTTTTACGAAAAGTATAATTTATCTAAAACGTTTTTCCACTTTATAAATTACTCTTTTACTAAAATGATTAGTCGTTGATTATGCTATTATAGAAATGAGTGGTTATCAAAGTGCTATTATTACTAGGGAGTTTATAATGCAGGCCTACTTCGGATGGCGTATCGATGAGTTGTTGGATTTACGATTTAAGTGTCCTAAACTCCCGTACGTCATGTCATGACCTTCTTTATTATGATAAGCCCGAACGATGTTTATGATGTTTGTAAAAACTATACGATTATATTCGATGTTAATTAAAGTACTCTTTTAGTACATTTACAGCCTTAATTTAAAATAGGTTTGCATTTTCGTCTTGTGTGACGTTTTATCTGAGATTAATTTGAGCTATTGTTCTCCAAGGTGAGTTCTTGCCCCACTTTACAGTTTTATTGTATAATTATTATTTGGGGGTGAGACATGCTTTTGTTTTATAAATTGGACGCAAGTGTTGAAGAATTGATTATGTGTTGCCAAGTAGGCGATAACCCTCCTGAGGCCATTATGCATGAACTGTTAATTGCATAGATGTAGTTGTGAATTACATTATGTGAGCGCGAATGATATTATAAATAGAATTATTGGGACTTAACCTCCCCGTTTGGGTGATTAGCTCTCACTATGAATGAATGTTGACCATGTCGGACTTGGATGCTGCGGGTCTACAACTTTGTACGGGCAAAATACTGCTTAAAATAGGCAAATTATGTTGAGCTTCTGGTTGTCATGAGCTTAGTGCAACGCTAATCTGGTTTTTTGTGTTGTTGGCTTATGTTGTAAAACATCACGTGAAAGTCTTGCTGGTCCTGCCTAAATTAAATACATAAAACGCTATGAATTCACCAACATTTTGTTGACGTTTTAAGCAATGTTTTCCGGAGGACAATACAAAACATGTCATTAGGCACGAGATGCCAAGGATGCATTGGATATGTTTTGGATTGTACAGTTAAAGACTTATGTGTATCATGTTTCGGGAAATATATGTTGTCTTTTGTAATATGAAACAAAGAACAAGTAAAGCTATAAGCTTTTGTAATATATCTTTTAAATCCATCTGTATCAGTTTTTGTTTAAACGACTTTTGTGTCGTTCTTATATATATCTTGTGCTGTTGATCTTGAAGTAACATGCCCGCGACCCATTTTGGGGGTGTTACAGATTGGTATCAAGAGCCAAGGTTATAGAGAACCAGGTTAAAATGTTTTTGCCGGACTATAACCATTTTCAAACATTGCATACATACAAAAGGGTTTTGCGGGGTATTCATATACTAATTATTGCATTAGTCGGTTAGGCTATATACATGCATAATTGATATACGTGTTTATAATATATTACGTATATAAGGAGGATAGTCTTATATTAATATACTTATATAAGCTAATTTTTGATTTCAGATACGATCATGTCAGATTCTGAGCACTCTACGGTTACATACACATCAGTATCTGAGGATGATTTATACATGGGGTCACCAGGAGTCGAGGTACCTATTTATGAGGGACCACCTTCACCTATCTATGTACCATTTGTTCCGGAGCCTGTCTACCCGGAGTTCTTACCGGTAGACGATGAGGTATTCCCGGCTGAGGAGCAGCCAATGCCTGCTGCTGACTCACCTACTCATCAGTCACCAGGGTATATACCAGAGTCCGACCCTGAGGAGGTGTAACACCCCCAAAAATATACAACGCAGCGGAATACCACTTGGGGTGCTACTTCATAATACACAGCGCTAGATACAAGAG
>BQNB010053823.1:9240-35273 GCA_026074375.1 Tanacetum coccineum | reverse complement strand
CTGCCATGAGGTGTTCCTAGCTTATATTACAGTATGAGTTTAGGACCATTTGTAAGCTGTTAAAGTTAATGTTTCTTGGATGTATTCACGGGTAATCTGCACGCTCTTTACTGCTTATGATTTGACAATCGACAGGGTGCTGGTTTGGAAAATCTTGGGAATACTTGTTTTCTTAATTCAGTACTTCAATGTTTAACATATACCGAGCCTTTAGCTGCATATCTACAAAGTGGAAAGCATCAAGTTACTTGTAAGCACTTAACATATACGAGTACTTTTCTTTAATAAATAGACACAAGCAAATCTTTTACTTATATTACCCTTCATTTACTCTTGAAGGTCGGAAATCTGGATTTTGTGCTTTGTGTGCTATTCAGAAGCATGTCAGCCGTGCATTACAATCATCAGGGAGATCATTGGCACCCAAAGATCTGGTTTCAAATTTGCGCTGTATCCTACAATAAATTTATATTCATCTCATTTTTTTATTAACTTTAATAAGTTCATACTTTGAAATATTTTAAAGAAATTGCAGTACTTTTTTCTCTATTTAAACGTAGACTTGTGGAAATCTGTTGCAGTAAAGTTTCTTAACCACATAATTAGGCATATCTAGAACATTTCGGAATTCAAGGCAGGAGGATGCCCATGAGTATATGGTCAACTTATTGGAATCGATGCATAAGTGTTGCTTACCTAATGGAGTGCCTAGTGAATCGGAAACTGCCTATGATAGAAGTTTGGTTCACAAGATATTTGGTGGCCGTCTCCGTAGTCAGGTAACTTTGTTTTCTTGTGTCCGTGGTAGACGTGGCAAATTCGGCAGGTTGGGTAGCATGCCAAAATGATTACTTTATCTATTGCGGGTTAACATAGGCTTGGCGGCTGATCAATATTTTTTTCTTCGATTGTTTTCTTCTCGGTTTTTATGACCATTTATGATTATAAAAACTTTTATATTAAAATTAAATTACATGTGTGAATTAATCGATTGAGAAGGCTGAAAACATATTAATAACATAAAATTTAACACGACTATACCCCATTTTTAAAGTAATTTGTTTGATGTTTTAATCACTGGCAAGTCTTAGGTGACACTTTGAATATTGAAAAATCAATGGCTTGCTGACGTTTGGATAAACTATCAATTTCAGGTGAAATGCATGCAGTGTAACCATTGCTCAAACAAGTATGACCCTTTCTTGGATTTAAGTCTGGAAATCTTGAGAGCAGACAATTTGTATAAGGCGTTTGCAAATTTCACCGCAAAGGAACAGTTGGATGGAGGGGCTAAGCAATACCAGTGCCAGCAGTGCAAGCAAAAGGTCAAGGCGCTCAAACAACTTACAATCCACAAAGCTCCCAATGTTCTTACCGTCCACCTGAAACGCTTTGGTTCCCATATGTCTGGGCAAAAGATTGACAAGAAAATCCAGTTCGGTTCCACTTTGGACTTAAAGCCTTTTGTTACCGGTCCATGTGTAAGTCTATTTTTTCATTTCATACCTCTAAAACATGTTGAAAGACCACCATTTTATAGTTTTGTTAATAAAATATGCAGGAAGGGGATCTGAAGTACACGTTATACGGTGTTTTGGTTCATGCTGGTTGGAGTACACATTCTGGTCATTATTACTGCTTTGTTCGGACGTCTAGTGGCATGTGGTACCAACTTGACGACAATCGGGTAGGATGCAGACTTTTACTGGCTAAATATACGTAAAACAAAAATATAAATTGTTATTTATATTACTAATTTCTTGATTTGAACAGGTATATCAAGTGAGTGAGAAGAAGGTTTTTGAGCAGAAAGCATACATGCTCTTTTATTTTAAAGATAGAAAGAATATTCCAGTGAAAAAGACTACAGAAGCTGCTCATCAGAAAGAGAAGATTGTTATGAACGGTACACCTAATGGCTCTAGTACACCAGCTGAGACTCAAACGAAAACCAATGGATCAGTAAATGGGCAGAAGTCTTTGACGACTGTTGCACAAAAAGAGACCCAAATAAAAACCATATTTGGTAGTGGATTATCAAATGGTCACAAGTCTTCGGCTACTAATGGTACAGCCAATGGCCCCGATGCACAAAAAGAGGCCCAAATGAAAACTGGTTCGACTAATGAATCATCAAATGGTCAGAAGTCTTTTATTCTAGTTGAATCAAAAGAGACCCATATGAAAACCACTTCTAGTAATGGATTACCAAACGGTCATAATTCTTCAGCTACTGTTGGTACCTTGAGTAATGGGCTCACTAACGGTGCATTAGTACAGACTGAAAAGAAAGAAGGCTTAGTTCCAAAAAGCATCCCAGAGACCATTTTGGAAAGTTCCTCAAATAGCAAAAATGAAGATATTAGCCCCCAAACTTCTAATCCTGAAGATGCTGCAAGTAAAACAGAGAAAACCGTCAAGGTAAAAGCTTAGATGTTGCTAGATGTGCGGTCGGGTAATGGGAAAGGGGACGGGTTAGGTTGACTCAGATACCAACTTCAATAAATAACCATTGTTTTTATTGTTTACAAAAACTATATTTTTACAATTAAATCCATTTAACCATTTTTCTCTTAGCTAATAAGTTTTCTTCACCCGTTGAGTTTAAATTAATCAATTAATGGGCTAAATTTTTTTACCTAGTACTAAATTTTGTATAGTTAACATAAACCTTATGAAAATATGCTGTTTCCTTGATTAATCGTAGATTTATTTTCAGGAAATTAGCAGTGGTGAGTCATTTGTTGGTAACAGTAGCAGTGATGGTCAAAAGGTAGTTGCGGCTGCAACAACAGATACAGTAGACTTGCTTAAAGTTGATGGTTCTGGTGTGATGAAAGCTCTTCGTGGGAAGCCTCATAAGAAAGTTAAGAACCATTTAAAGTGTAAGGCGATAAGCATGAAAGTCAGCTCAAAGATTCTTATGGGGATCCAGACGAAAAAAAAGAAACATAAGCGAAACAAAACTGTCAAGAATCTTGTTCAAGAGAACTCGGTCAATGAGGGTCCATCCTCGTCGGCCAAAATTGAAGCACAGGAGGAGGTCAAGAACTTGGTCAATGAGGGTCCATCCTCGTCGGTCAAATCTGAAGCACAGGAGGTGGTCAAGAACTTGGTCAATGAGGGTCCATCCTCGTCGGTCAAAACTGAAGCACAAGAGGTCAAGCCTTCTGTTGAAAATAGATTCAAAGAGAGGGTCAATGAAAACGGGGCTGTACTTGCAACAACTGATTCTAGTGGTGTCCCAAATGGAAGCCAATTGGAACCTAAAGGACCAAATCATTATGATGGCCGCAGGGGAGCTTCAACACAAAAAGATTTGGTTCATATGCTTACCAGAGGCAATGACAGAGGTGAGTAAAGATCACCCCTTTATCAAAGCTTGACTAAATACCTAAAGATGTTTTTTAGTTGCATTTTTTAAAGTCTAGCTGCTTGCGTGAATTTTTTTTACAAACCAAGTTGCGTTCACAAGTATTATGTTGTGTGTTCAACCAAGTTGTTTTGACCCACATGTAGTTTGATCTTCTCATATATCACTCATTGTTTTTTCTGCTTTTGGTTTTTGTATCAATCCAGTTGCTCGTTGGGATGATAAAGACTCAACACCATCTCAGATAAGTGAAACAACACGTCCTCTTGTACTCGGTCACGTCGGGGATGAATGGTGAGTTTCAAAGCGGCGACCATTTCACACATTTTAATATTCAGAAACTTTATATAGATAATGAATTCTTGTTGATGATATTGTTGAATTTTGTTTCATCAGGGACGAAGAATATGATAGAGGAAAGAGGAAGAAAGTAAGGATGTCACAAAATGATTTTGATGGACAAAACCCATTCCAAGATATTGCAAATGAAAGGTTAAAATTGCAAGCTGGAAAGCAAAACTTGTCGAAAAGACCTATGGGTAAAACAAAGCAGTTTAAAAAGTCCCGCTTTGGTAACGCGCCTTACCGGATATAAATTCCTAAGTGAGCCAAGATTTTTGTTTCTAAGAATTGAGAATGAGAATGCCCGACATATTTAACAGGTATTTTCTTAGAAATTCTTTCCCGATCTGTAGATGTCGCCTGAGTTCCTGTCGTGGGGGAGTAATTTTTGTTTTGATATCTGAAAGTAGGGTTTCGGATCTAGGTGTTCTAAATTATGTATGTGTCATGTCCATGATATTATTACTGTAAGGTTTTGTATTTTGTTTGGAAGGACGATATCAAACTAATGTACCTCTAAGGCTTTAACATTTTCTCGGATACTTGGATAAGGTTAATTTCAGTAAGCAAAGTTGTCTCAACGGTGGATTCAGTAGTCCGCATCTATCTATCTGTTCAAATGATAGTTGTTTAGCGCATACATTTTGCATGGCCGCAACCAGAAGTACAGCGTATACATTTTGCATGGCCGCAACCAGAAGTACAGCGTATACATTTTGCATGGCCGCAACCAGAAGTACAGCGTATGCATTTTGCATGGCTACAACTATAAGTATAGCGTATGCATTTTGCATGGCTACAACTATAAGTATAGCGTATACATTTTGCATTCATATTGTCAAATAGGTGTGTTGGGTTTACACAATCGTTTCGCATGTATGAAAGCTACCCATTTGGACCGTTACTGAACATGCGCGCCCTCTTTGTATGCTGATCATAACTTCGCCGGAACCATTTTGAAGGGTGCAATGATCATTAGCGACTAAGAAAAGAAACGATACGCGGACCTAGTTAAATAGAGTACTACTTTATTTATCTTCAAGTTCATTTTATTCTTGCTTTTAGAGAAGAATGTATGTTTGACTATATGACTATTGTACACAAACACAATGATTAGCCACACTAGAGTATCCATTATAGCTTTCTTTATCGACAAGCTTCCACATTTAAATGATTCTTAAAGCATAATCTTTTCTATAATCCCCCTGGAATGATGTTTAAGGATTTGTTCAGATTTCACAACCATTACTAATCTAATCATGTGTTTTATTGATTGTTGGTTTTAGAAGCGTTAGTATGGACTGTTATCTGGTAAAACAGGCATATGGTCTAATTGTATGTGAGTTGCTCAACAACCTAGAGGTTGTGGGTTCAAGTCTCGCTGGAGTCATTTATGACATGTATGGTATAAGATGCGAGGAAATTGCCGTTAAAAAACTGTCATCTGGTAAAAAGTAAGTAAAAGTATACATCGATAATCATATTTGTTCTAAATTGGTGAATATATTTTTTGTTGAGCATGTTTTTTAAACACATAGTTTTCTTCTTTATCAAAAAATGTAGTTTATATATACTTTACCGAGGTAAATAAGTGGGATATATTTGGGTGCCGATGATGTTAGTTGTGTTATGATGATTTTAATTGAGAAGAGAGAAGCTAATTCAAGTATCTTGCAAAAATATTTTTTTTGGAAACATGACACAAACGTGGTGAAAGATTCCCAACAAAAAAACAGTCGAACAAGACACTTGGTACTTGAAGAAGAGTAAAACAACAAAATCTTTTAACCTCGTTTCAGTCACACCTTGAATTGAGTATTACTCCACGAAGACATGCATCAATATAAAAAGGTGTCACACAACATCATTTTCAATTAAACAATATAAACCATAACGTCTTGATTTATTAAAAAGACATATACATATGATTTGAGGTGTTAATCGGGTAGGTTGGTCGGGTTTGGGTCAATTCGAATCAGGTCAAAATCGAGTTAAGGCTACAAATTACATATTCAGACTCGACCTATTTAAACTCAGGTTAGTCAGGCTCAGGTCAATTCGGGTCGAGTCAACTTGGGTCGGGTTCATTCAAGTTCAAGTCAAACCCGCATATGAGTAAAATATAACAAAGTTGCCTATTAGTACTCGTTTAAAACTTTAAATAGATAATTTATGAAAATTATATTAAATAAATAAAAAAAACTTTTATTCGGGTCAATCGGTCGACTCGAACTCGAGTTAGCCAAACTTTTTCAATCCGATACCCAACCTTATTTAGCATTCGGGTTACTCGGATTGACCCGAATAGAATTATTGACGGAAAAAAACCCGGCCCAAATAGGCTTAATCGGGTTCGGGTCGGGTTTTTTTGACACCCTTACATGGATGGTGTATCGAGTTCTCATAGAATCAATCCACTGATGAACCAAAGTGAGATCCACTGACGAGCTAAAAGAACGATACCGATTGACGAACCAAAAGGATGAACCGAAGGTTCTTCATTAGTTGACAAGCTCCACATCATTCCAAAAAGGTCGTCTTGACCATTGGGTTGTATAGACGAGCCCGTGTTTAATTATCTCGATATATAAGTACTATGAATAGCTCCAACTATTGACAATTGAGAGACATCATATCCTTAGGAAGAATTACTTCGAACCGAACGAACATTTATATTCTCATACTTACTTAATACTTCATACTTCATTCATATCACCATACTCATTCTTACACATAAGCCGAATCTCGGACTAAACATCCAGGACGAGGCTAAGCGTGTCACTTGTCTTATCACAGTTCTAAGCAGTGTTCTAAAAGGCGCGCCTTGGTGGCGCGTGAAGCGTGACCTCCACGTTACGAAATGGATCAAGGCGTCGACTCTAGGCGTGACGGGAGATGAGACGTAAAAAGGCGCGATAAGGCGCGCCAAAGCGTGAGGCGTGGCGAGCCTTTTAGATTCAACTCCGATACATTTTAATGTTTTTTCAAAATGAAGAATATTACATGTAAAAGTAGTTTCTTAACTTTATTTATATGTACAACGCTTTATGTAAGAGTGGTGATTTGCACACTTTAGAAATTGATTTGCACACTCAAATTATGTGTATCTTGACATTTATACCCATACATTAATTAGTGGAGTGTGTAAATATTAAGGGTATAATAGGCATAACACAAACATTTGGAGTGTGTCAATAAATTTGAAGAGTGTGCAAATCATCTCCCTTTATGTAAACTCAATATATATTAAATATGATATAAATATATAAATATTTTCATATTTTTTGCCGTTTTAAGCCACGCCTTAAAAATACAAAGGCTACGCCATAACGGCTAAAGCGTGAGGCTTGGTCATACCGTCACGCCACGCTTCACGCTATTTATAACCTTGGTTCTAAGACTTAAAATGTTATAATCTTTCATCTGTCTATACTAATTACATATTTCGATAGTAATATGTTATCTTCACTTTTAAAAATATTTTGGTTATTAAAATTTAGAAATTAATGCATATTTTAAGACAAAATAAAATAAAAAGATAATGTAAGAGTCTAATTCAAAGTTGTACTATAAAAAAAGACATAAGAGTGAGGGGTATGGTGGCGAGGGGCTTCGCCACTTCGTACGTGGCTTCGCCACTTCCCTCGTCACCATACCGAGAGTGCTCGCCACCGACCAAAAACCCACACCCTCGCCATCCATACGACGAAACAAAAAGACAAAACTCACATATATTAAACCGTTGCAAACCAACGGATACATTTTCAAAGTTTAAAAAAATTAATTTTTTTTATACCCATTTTTTCCTATAAATAACACCTCATTTTACCATTTTAACACACACTTCTCTACAACAATATTATTATTACTCTAAACATATAATCTTCTTCTCCAAAAAAAAATGTCTCAACCACCAAATGAACAAAACCCGAGTTTTTTTACCCATCTTCTCCAATCCAACCAATACTCATCTTCGCCAAACCAATCGAATCCGTCTACCCCAAGTTCCCAACACTCAAACTCGTCGCAACCGTTTCCCCCTTATGGAACGCAAATGTCACCGCCCGAACATGCTTATCAATCACAATTGGCGTATCATCAAAATCAACAATACGGGTTCCAAGGTTACACGAATCCAAGAAATACGCAACCACACTTTTTTCCACAACAATCATCACAACCGCCATTTTTTTCACAACAATCATCACAACCACAAAGTTTTCCACAACACTCATCACAACCACAATTCAAAATACCCCAAGCCCAAGAACCTCGTGAACCTAAGCGAAAACAAAAAAGGGCGGGGAAACAACCAGTTATCGAATTGGACGAGGGCGATGAAAATGAAGATATGGAAACAAGGCGACTCAATATCCGTTGGAATATTGGATCTAAATCAATTGTTTTTCAATTTGGATCATGATTTGTTTAAGGTTGTTGTTCTAAATCAATCGTTTTTCAATTTTTTCACCTTTCCAAACCCTAATTGATTTCCCAAGCCCTAATTTTTCATCGATTTTTGATCCTTTTTTTAATCTTTTCTTTTAAACCCTATTTTTAAAACCCTAATCTTTCTGTTCGAGATTTGCTTTTATAACTCCGCTGTTTGTTCTGATCTGCTATGGGGATGTATCGATCAAAGGAAGATGAGTTAGCTAAACTTTCTTCATCTATTTTTGTCACGAATTTTCCGGATAAGTTTTCTGCTAAGGAGCTATGGACGGTATGTAAACAATATGGAACTGTGGTTGATGCTTTTATTCCTGATAGGAGGTCCAAAGCTGGTAAAAGGTTTGGCTTTGTTCGCTTTATTAAGATCTTTGATGTTGATCGTTTGGTTAACAATCTTTGTACTATTTGGGTTGGGCGTTTTAAACTTCATGCTAATATTGCGAGATTTCAAAGACCTCCGTTGAATAAAAATAACTCGCAATCGTCACATAATAAGGGTGATCAAAGTGCTCCTAAGGATTTTTATAAGGAGAGTGGGGAGAATGTGAACTCTAAATCTTATGCACATGTCGTTAATGCTGGACCTCATCAGTTTCATAAGAAGGAGGATTCACCGGCGATTGTGCTTGATGAAACGTATGCTAATAAGACGGATTATTCTTTAGCTTTGTTGGGTAAAGTCAAGGACTTCACTTCTTTAACAAATTTGAACGTGGTGTTAGCTAATGAAGGTTTTGTTAATGTCAAACTCAAATATATGGGAGGTTTTTGGGTGATGATTGTATTCACTTCAGAAGGTGCAAAAGAGACGTTTAGGTCAAAGGTGGGCATTGGTTCATGGTTTGCTCAGTTACTTCAAGCATCCAATTCTTTCTTCGTTGATGAAAGAGTTACGTGGATTGATATCGAGGGTATACCACTTAAAGTATGGTCCAAAAACACCTTCTCTCGTATTACTTCTAAGTGGGGGGAATTGCTAGATTTTGATGAACAGGAAGATGGTTACCTTCATAGTAAAAGAGTTTGTATCAAAACGACTTTAGTTGAGAACATTTATGAATCGTTTAAAGTCATTATCCAAGGTAAAACATTTTGGATACGGGCTAAAGAAGTTTCTGGTTGGATGCCTGATTTTGAAGAAGACATTGATCAAGATAGTAAGTCAGATGACGAGCTGAGTAACGAAGGTTCATTTGATGAAAATGGAGGATTGCGTATTACTCCAAATGTGGAAGGAGAGAGTGATCTTGAAGAGGTGGCCGAAACAATCTTTGAGAAAGAGCAAGCTTCTGTTGAGGTGAAAGAAGGTTGTAATAGTGTACAGAAGGAAACTCGATCGGAAGACCCTTTCAATATCTATGATTTACTTGATAAGAAAAAGAGTGCCTACTGTGACATTCCCAATTCTGATGATACCTTGAAATACCCCCGTCTTTACTCCAGAAACGATGTGGAATGCTCAAAAAAATGCTTCAAAAGTGTTGGCTATGAAGGCGATATAATTGGTATAAGGTTCAAGACGTGGATCTCAGGAATCAGAAACGGTGAATAACTCACCTTTTAACAGCTAGATGAATGATCCGGGGAAAGTTCTACATGTGGGTCACTTTAAAAAAAGTACCATTTCCAGTTCTGGAGGATCAATCCTTCAACTCATGGAGGAATAATAAAAAGTGGGACCAAACAATGGGTTACATATAGAGGGATGCATAAACAAACATGGCGACATCATTAATTTTCAAGGAGCGAATGATGTAATCGATGAATTTTTTTTCTTTGAACATTCAAGGCCTTGCCTAAAAGGCTAAAAAAGATTGGGTCCGAGAGTTATGTGAAAAACACAAGGTGAATTTTGTGTCCTTACAAGAAACTAAAATAGAGGATATTGAGATTTTTAATATCAAACTATGTTGGGGTAACTTTGGATTTGAATTTATTCATAGTCCGTCCGTTGGAAATTCGGGAGGTATTCTTTGTATTTGGGATCCTAGATTGTTTCGTAAAGCTACTCACGATCTCAGTTACTTTTGTGATAGTCAGGGGGAATGGGCGTCCTAATGGTAAGAAGTTAATATTATTTCTGTATATGCTCCTTCAGAGTTACGTGGAAAAGAAGATGCTATGGGACTATTGATTTAGTTCTCAAAGCTAGGAACGGCGATGTAATCATAATGGGTGATTTTAATAACTGTGCGTACACATGATGAAAGGGAGGGTTCTATTTTTAATGCTCTGGTGCATGATGCTTTCAACTTGTTTTATTTCATCTCGCTGACTTGGAGGATGGTCCCTCTAGACGGTTGCAATTTACATTGGTGTCATAAATCAGGATCGAAGACTGAGCAAACTCGACCGTTCCTTAGATATTTATGCTGGATTACTAATTCATGTCTAACATTTCATCTATTACTTTGGACGTTAATTATATCTGCTTCATATGCCTATTTTATGCGTGAGGTCCATCATGATTCGGTCCTTCTCGTTATTTGTTTTTTCCATTATTGGTTTGAATTGAAGGGTTCGATACTTTTGTTGAAAACAAAACATGGACTGATGCTAGGTGACGATTCGAATGCCATAATCATGTTTATGAAAAAAATGAAGTATCTAAAGAGAAGATTCGTTATGGGGTTAAAGCCCAACAAAGGAAAATCAAAAAGTTCATAAGCAATGTTACAAGAAGAGCTGTCCAAAAAGTTGATTTGCTATGGACTAAGGGGAGAGGTCGGGAGGGCAGCATGTCTTTATTTCTAAACGTATGGAGATCCTTAATTCAACTCAGGGACTTGTCAATTATAGACACGATGGAGTTGCTCAAAAAGCGAAAGATCAATGGGCGATAGAAGGGAGACGCGAAACATAGGAAGTATTATCACGTGGTTTAAATAAAAAATGAAAACCCAATTGCTTATTCGTGGTATCTTGTGTGGAAGGTAGATACGGATCGAATCTTCTATTCTAGTAAAAGTGAGTTTCTCTTTATTTTTACTAGTCGTTTTTAATAAGCCTCCTGATTATCGTCTTCATATCATTTGGATTTCCGAATAAATTGGCTCGAAAACACATGGTTTTGGAAATTGAGGTTACTCGAGAGTAGATCAAGAAAGCGGTTTTCTATTGTCTTGGGATTGTGGGTTGATTTTAAAGCGCCTGGACCTGATGGTTTTACATTTGGGCTTCTATCGCGATATTTGAACTTTTCTGGAAAATGACGTGGTAATGGCGGTTGTTGTTATCCTTCATTAATCATGGGAAATTTCCGAAGGTAGCAATCATCGTTTTTATCACTCTTAATCCAAAGATCAAGAGGCTAAACTGATGAAAGATTTCATACTATCACTTTAATTGGAAGTTTTATATAAGATTATTGGCCAGATTTTTTGCAAAACCGTTTGGTGGTTGTTTTGGAAGACTTAGTATCCGATGTTCAAATCCGCTTTTGTGGGCGAAACGGCAGAAATTCTGATGGTCCATTCATTTTAAATGAGTTATTTCAATGGTGTAAGATGAAAAAGAAGCATACGATGATATTTAAGGTAGACTTCGAAAAGGCATATGATTCGGTCCGTTGGGATTACTTGGATGACATTTTAAAAAGGTTCGGATTTGGTGAGAAGTGGTGTGGTTGGATCCAAAATTGCTTACTCTCTTCCAAAGGTTCGGTTATTGTGAATGGTAGTCCTACTAAGGATTTCAGTAACCATAGAGCCTAAAGCAAAGGTGATCCTCTTCTCGCGTTCTTGTTTTTATGATCATGGGAGAGTCGTACATGATTCGATGCAACGAGTGGTGGCGCAGGTTATTTAGAGGTATTCAGGTTGGTTCTTCTCTTTCAAAGTTTTCTCATTCTTTTCTAATTGCGGATGACGCGGTTTTTCATGGGTCATTGGAGCGAAGCTAATATTGATACTATTCTTCGTTGTGTGTTGGACTGTTTTTATCACGCTTCGGGTTTACGGATAAACATGCTCAAAAGTAAACTCATGGGGATTTCGGTTTCTAGCGACAAGGTGGATCAGGCAGCAAAGAAAATTGGATGTGCAATTCTTCAAGTGCCTTTCTCGTATTTAGGTTCTAAAGTTGGTGTTTATGTCTTCGGATTCAATCGTTGGAGCGAAGGACTTGTCATAATATTTTAATCGTTTTGATCTAATATGGAAGTTGAAAGACTTTATCTATCTAGGGGACGGCTAACTCTTCTGAAATCGGTACGTTTTGTAAATTTCCTTTTTGTTTTATTTATATTAAACTTCAACATTTTTTATAAAATCGTGCGTACATCAGAAGCGTTGCAATATTGGGCTCGTTTTGTTCGTAATTCGAAGATCTTTCCGATGGTATTTTTTATCTGAATGAATCGGTAGATATGTGCTATATATTTGATAAATAATGTTTATTATATAAAAAAGTCGTAAATAGTTAAAAGTTTAGAGTCCGTTTTGTAAATATATTTCTTTTTCTTCTTTTTGGGCCGGTGGAAGGTCTTTCTTTTGTTTTTGGGCTTCAAATCAACCCGATGTCAAAACGACATCGGATTTGTCCTCTAATGTGTATATTAGAGGGAGGGGTATGGTGGCGAAGCCAGCTCGCCACTCCGACGTGGCTTCGCCACTTGGCTCGCCACCATACCGACGAAGCTCGCCACTTGCAAAAATGAAGCACACTCGCCAGTTCTACGACGAAGCAACAAGACAAAAGATATATACGTTTAAATTTTAGCCGTTGCTATTTAAATTTTTTTTTTATTTATACCCACTTTTACACTATAAATACTACCTCATTTTATCAAATTTTATACAACTATCCTTTTAAAACACTACATCTTACAAACAATAAACATAATGAGTGATTACGAAAGTGATGATTCCGATGTTCAAGATTTCCAAAGAATCTTGACAAGAAATTAGAACTTGGTGGGGTTAAGCAACAAGAATAAGAATAAGCAGAGCGGTGCGCCACCAAAACTATATCTATCGGGAACTGTAAAGCGAAGGCACTGTTATGATGGCTACACATTTGGTCCTCGGCCAAAATATCCCATTATTAAAAAAAAATGTCTCAACCACCAAATGAACAAAACCCGGGTTTTTTACCCATCTTCTCCAATCCAACCAATACTCATCTTCGCCAAACCAATCGAATCCGTCTACCCCAAGTTCCCAACACTCAAACTCGTCGCAACCGTTTCCCCCTTATGGAACGCAAATGTCACCGCCCGAACATGCTTATCAATCACAATTGGCGTATCATCAAAATCAACAATACGGGTTCCAAGGTTACACGAATCCAAGAAATACGCAACCACACTTTTTTCCACAACAATCATCACAACCGCCATTTTTTTCACAACAATCATCACAACCACAAAGTTTTCCACAACACTCATCACAACCACAATTCAAAATACCCCAAGCCCAAGAACCCCGTGAACCTAAGCGAAAACAAAAAAGGACGGGGAAACAACCAGTTATCGAATTGGACGAGGGCGATGAAAATGAAGATATGGAAACAAGGCGACTCAATATCCGTTGGAATAACAAAGAAGAAATCTTGCTAGCCGAGGCTTGGATCGAGCACTCGCAGGACGCGAATATCGGAAAAGACCAACGGGATGAAATCTATTGGAACAAGATTTTTGAAGATTTCCACGACCGAACAACAGGTCCGGCGCGTACCAAAAATATGTTGACGGGGAAATGGACCCGAATGCACGGTGATTGCCAACGGTTTAACGCTTATTACAAACAGGCAAATCGTAAAAGCGGGGAAAATGAAGCTGACTTGATCGAGACTGTGAAGACGGTGTACTTGGAGCGAGTTGGTAAAAAATTTCAATACCCTCACGTGTGGAAAATTTTGAAAGAGTACCCCAAATGGGATGCGGCGGAGCCGATTGATGGAGATAATCTCCAAGAGGTGTTTGGTCCGGATAAAAGAGAGCGTCCCGCCGGCAAACAACGTGCTGTGAAAAAACAAAAATCGGTTGAAACGTCGGGGAGCACCGGGGGAAGCCAATCGGAGTCTGTATCGTCCCTTGTTTCTCAAGATTATAGACGTAAATGTGATGCTGCTGAAAGAGCGTACGAGGCGCAGAGGGAAAAAGATTTAGCTATCAAGAAGTGTGAAGAGATGAAGTTTCTCATGATCGATACTTCGAACTTGCCGCCTCATAAACGAGCCTTCATTGAAAGGCAACAAGCTGAAATAATGAAGAAATATGAAGATGCTGGTGCAGACGATTAGTTTCGTAATTTTATGTTTTTATGTTTCGTATCGTTTAATTTCCTTATGTTTCGTATTTTATTTTATGTTTTTTTTATGTATTGTATTTTTAATTTGTGTGAAATAAATTATGTTTGTGTGAAAAAAATTGAAAGAAAAAAAAATAGTTAGTGGTGGGACCCAAATGAAGAGGTGAAGGTGTGTTATGAGTGAAGGGGTATTTTTGAGTGGGAGTGAAAAGCTGATGTGGCAGCCTGTGAGACCCGTTTTGTTTTGTGGCTTAAGCCACCATACCCTACCCTCTTAGTAATATGAGGCAGAGGTACCAGTAGTAACACCCTCACAATAAAACTACTGTATAGTTTTTGGAAAATGATTTGTGCACCACCTTTTTTTAGTCATACACAATATGATCAGGGAAAAAAAACATATCAACTTGAGCATTCAACAAATGATTTCAACCACACATGCATACACAGAATACATACACACACAACAAGATCATAACATCATTTTAACACCATCATCACCTTTTGATAAATTTCACCACCTTGTCACATTTATTAACTCCATCGCACTTCACATTTCCCAACATTTTAAACAGCAACACACACACACACACACACTAAGGGTCGTATAGGTTCATACAAATGAGCCTTTTCTATATCAAAAAATCTTATAGTGTATAAAAAAAATGTAAAAATAAACAATTCTTAGGCTTGGTAGTATTTCTTGAGAGTTTTTATTAAGATCATAAAAATAAGGGCATAATAATAGTTTTATGAAAAATGAAGTTGCTTTGGTTATTTCATGATTCTAGCACTTTTGAAGGCAAACCTTTCAAACGGCCTGATCATTCATACCCACTTCAGATTTAGTTAGTTAAGATTTTGGGGGTTTTGTGGGTGTTTTATATAGAGGATTGGAGGTGATGGATAGATCTGTAGATGAAAGATTCATTGGGTGTTGAGTTAAGGTTTGTTTTGTGATCAAAACACTTAAGTCATTGTCTAGATTCTCTAAGTTTAGACGATATTGGACCTATTCCTGAGAATACTATTGCTAATGAAAAAAACTTCATTTCGTGATAGATAGTAATGATTAGCTGATTTTTTCAGCGAGGTTTGACTTACGTCTCTCAAAACCGAAATTTGATGCGAAAGTAATCAAGTTTCGCTAGCGTCCAACTATTATGTACGCTTTCACGAGAAAAGCTTATTCGTGCGAGGAATAATTTAGGCGAATCTTTCTGATGTTCTTTAGCTCTCTTTTTAGTTTGCTAATTCTCTTATCTTAATCAAATACGATTGGTTCAGAACACCATAGATTAGTACTTGCCACTCTTTGACTTGCACTTACCTTCTATTATATGTTCATGTATCTTCTAAAGGTTGTGACAGCTCATTTTCCAAGTTAAAAAGCTTGACATCTTGGTGGAATTTTGCTGTATAAATGCCGAGTGAGTTATAAAGATATTTTCCTTTTGAAATATTTGAAGTCCAAAACCTTTTCAAAGTGCTGTGTTGAAGATTGCAAGGTCTGGAATGGTGACCGTAGAGTATCATTATGTTTATCATATATACTCGGTAAATACAGTTCTTACGCGTGATTTCTCGTTTCATTCTCTCGATTATCTATAACTCTCAATTAGTGGTATGTTTTTTAGTAATTTTGAGTCGAAGCTCATATCTTAAACACCTTAACCTGCCATCAATCTTTTCCAACAAACGTTCATGCACATTGATGAACTTCATAGTTAAGTACCTAACTTATCGAAAACCAATATGATTGTCGAATGCTCAAAGATTTCGAGTTAACTCGTTGAAACACATGGATTTGTTCGAAAATCAGCTTATGGAAAGTCCACATTAAGTCTTCAGAACACTCCAAAATACTTGATCTTTCGATTATAACTAACTGTGACATACCGCTTTCTCTATTAAAAACTTCCATGATAAAGAGTCAATTTTTCTATACAAACAATTTAACCCGGAGGAGGAGGAGGAGTGCCTGAAACTTAAAATCCTCATTCATTGTGACAACAAAAAGTCCCCTGAGCTCGCTGCAAAACCGACTCTTTTCAAGAGAAAGACGTGCATAAACATAAGAGACTAAGCCTTTGGCTTAGCCACACGTAATCCTCTTGCTCTTAGCTTTCTACTTTGCATCACTTGTCGAAGAAAAAACCCGATATGGATCTTAAACAAGAGTCTTATATTGAAGATACACCATCTTCTGCCGTTTTCATTCAAACGATTCAACCACTGGTTCTGACGTTAATGCATCTATAGTCCTATGATATTTAGAGCCGTTGTTAAATTTCACTTTTCTCGATCTTTTATCAGCATACCTTCAACTTCGACAGGATCACCCTTTGGCTGGACGGGGCTTTGGCAGTGGTATAGGGCTTTTTGGCTGGAGTAATGTCTCATTCGCAAATTAGGTCCTTGGTCCATGTACACATGCACTGACAAAGATGGCAATGAGCCTCGATATCTTGCGAGATCTAACACCCAAATCTTGTTCCCTTGATGGTTACTGCTAGCGAACAAAGAATCGCATAGTATTTTATATGAAAATTTGAATTTGCATATTTTGTTGTATCTGATTCTTCCCTTGATTCAAGTCATTGAAGCATTGGAGACTGAGTCATGAAGAATTGATGTATAACGGATCAATGTGGCTCTGAAGCTTGTTTGATTACATGCAGGTTCAGACACAAAGACGCGATAACCACGACTCGGCATTGGCGATTTCTACACACGTGCTCACCACCGATCATATCATAAGTCACGTTCAGCATATGTTTATCTGACTATAATCTTGAACAAAGATTATCCGAGCTTGGGCTCCAAAGATCTTTGTAATGGCACCATCTGAAGATACGGTTCGTGGTCACCTGGAATATGCCCCGCCAGATACAGGTCACTCCAAATCGATGTTTAGCATGGTGTGATTCTGCCATTGAAGCTAATTACAGAAAAAGCCGCATCGGCGTTGATATCCAAAGCACAAGATTTGATTAGTTGGGTTAGAGGGCTTGTAAGGGTGAACCGTGGTTCACAAGCCATAGATCCCAAGATTCGAGCAGCAGGGAATGAAGCTCAAATGGTAGAGGGTTTAAAAATCGGGTATTTATGTACGGCTGATCTTCCATTAAAGAGACCAAGTATGCAACAAGTGGTTGGACTTCTCAAGGATATTGAACCTGTATGAGCTAATGCAGAAGTGCAGAACATATTAAGTTAATTTCTTTTTCGCATGGTTTTCTTTTATATGTGTAAAAGATTTTACAAGTCAAAAATGGTTAAGAAAAAAGCCGAGAAACCCGATAAGAAAGTACCGTATTAGCTTGTATCTTTGAAGTAGGTATTGTAATGAACGTCTATTTTGCAATGGCTACATAGCATCCTTGTCTGCTTAATTCACGAATTCTTACAGAACATCTTTTTAACATGATTCAAGTAAACTTAGGTGTGTTCGGTTGAAAGCTTATTTATGGTACTTAATAAGCTCTGAAGTTGGAGCCTTTTGAGGATGCTTAAGCATAAGCATAAGCCCTTAAGCTTGAGCTTTACCTAAGCAGCCTGTTATTGTAGTTCAAATCAAAACATGAAAGAAACTAAGCTGCAAACCAACACAATCAACTTGCAATTTGCAAAAAAAAATTCACAAATGAGAGATCAGATCACAAGGAGTTCCATTTCCTTTCTAGACATCCTTTTTATTCATATAACTCAAAGATCACATTTGACATTTTAATTTCCGTTCCCTTATACCAAGATTTTCACGATATTCAGCTCCTGTAGTTGAAGCCCCAAACTTGTTCCTGGCGTGCACCATAAGATTAAAAGGATCTAAGATGACGAGTTGGACACAACCCATTCCACCAAAGTCGAGATAGCAAATCCAGTTGCTGCCTTTTTCTTGTCGTTCCACACAGGCCCAGCCATGTCGATATGCAACCATTGTACTTTCTCATCAACAAACTGCAATGCAACACAGTGTTGATCAGGTTGTTTAAATGTGGGGAAATGTAGCTTCATGGGAAGCTTAACTCGTAAAACTATAATTCTTTTGAAATTTTCATGGGTCATCTGAAAAAATTGAAATTAATTCGATGTTCACGAGAAAGATGAAGTAATGTGATACCTGCTTCAAGAAAAGAGCTGCAATGATAGAACCACCCTGACGACTACCAGTATTGACCATATCTGCTACCCCGGATTTCATTTGATCCCAATAACTTTCCTCCATTGGCATCCTCCAAAGTTTTTCTCCAGCAACTTCAGAAGCTGCAACCACCTCCTTAGCCAATTCATCATTGGGTGTGAAGACACCTGTTTCATTTTGCATAAAACGTTAACATCCATTATTCTTTTGATCTTTTTTACTACTAAAACGATCATGAAATAGTGGCATACAAACAAGAAATGTACTTTTACAATTAAAGCCATATATTTTGTACTTTATTGCACATAACTAGATTATTGGGGTGAAAATTTGTGAAACATCTATAGCAGATCAAATATTTACTAACATACTAAAAATGGACAACAAAGAGTTTACAAATCAACCCGACCCGAGCCAACATACTGCCTGTTACTCCCGGTTACAAACCGCCTGACCTGCCCATTTTGGTACCCCTAAGAATAACTATAGAAGTTTTCTTTATTTGTGAAATAGCTCTAGTAAATATACACCATTCCATATCAAGTATATTAAACACCATATACCTGCAATTGAAGGCCCAAGAGCAACGACCATGGCTCCAGTCAAAGTTGCCAAATCAACTATCTGTACAAGATATCAAATAGGAAATCAGACCCATTTAATCTCGAATTGATGTGAAAAAGGTAACTAATATTAAAATTCTTGATACAAAATTAGTAATTCCCGTGTTCTCAACACTATGTGCCACGTCTCAAAAACCAGGACGTGCATTTAAAAATGTCTCAAAATTGATTGCTAAAAAACAAGAATTACCTTGTCTACACCTTGATTACATGCATACACCAAAGCATCAGCAAGTGTGAGTCTGCCTTCAGCATCAGTGTTGTTAACCTGAGATATAGAGATTATAACGTAATTTAATTAAAACCCCATGTGAAAGATTCAATAAACCAAATTAATGACTTTTTATAAATGTGAAGGAAATGTACCTCAATTGTCTTTCCATTCGAGGCTGTCAATATATCTCCAGGCCTCATACCAGTTCCACTAATCATATTCTCACAAGCTGCCACAATGAAATGAACCTGAAATTGCAAAAATTAAAAACCAAATATTATCTCCAGGCCTCATACCAGTTCCATTAATCAGATATCGGCATTAAAGTAGAAGTAGATATTGGCATATCAAGATACCTCTACTCCGGGTGGTTTAATTTGGCCAAGGGCTTTTGCAGCACCTAAAACCGCTGATGAGCCTCCCATATCACATTTCATCATCTCTATTGAGCAACCAGGTCCGGTCTTGATGTTGTAGCCACCACTTCAAACAATAACATAAACATAAGATACACAATATATTTTTATAAGGGCATTATTGTAATAATCAATAGACGAGGAGGGTAAATGGACAAAGGCACCCAATTTCAATAAAAGAAATTACACATATTCAAACATTGATATAAGTTTGTCCCGTACTCATGTTAACTAATGGTGTTTTTCAGATATCACGTTCATATAAAAAGAAAAAAAGACTATTACCTGTCAAAAGTCAACCCCTTTCCCACTATAGCCAGTTTGGTTTTGACGGACCCACTTGGAGGTTTGTAACATAAATGGATAAACTTAGGACGGTTTGTAGATGCAGCAGCAACACCAAGATAAGAACCCATTTTCAATTCTATGCATTGCTCCGTATCCAAAATCTTGGCTGTAATGACGTCACTGTATGTAGCAGCAATCTTTTCAGCTTCTTCTGCTAATACCTCTGAGGGAAATAATACAAAGTGTAAGCACAAACTTCACGGAATTAAAAAAAATGGTGAGTAAGATGAGAGGATGACTAACCAGGAGTGACCACATTAGCAGGTGCATTTACAAGTTCTTTTGCCAAAATTACCCCTGTGCACACTTCTTCGGTGTACTTAAGTTTCTTTTCTAGCTCGGGTCCAGATCCAAGACCAAACAGGTCAACAGACTTGAGAACTGACTTTTTAGACTCTGATGATTTGAATCTGATATCTTCGTAAGTACCCAGTAATGTCCCTATTATAATCCCAACAAAAGTAATCAAACATTTAACATTAAAAATGTAATACAGCTTACAATCCCTCCTATAACATTGGTAACTAAGGAAGTAACCTGAAAAAGGGTCACACTGGGTTATATTTTAAATTCAACGGGTCAAACATGGTGGAGGCAAATTGGCCGGGCACACGTCAAAATGGGTAATTTTCTTCTTCACACACTAAATAATTTATTAGCGTGTGCCCAGGGTCAATATATTTTGATTTGTTTTGTGTTGTTCAGTATGTTTATTAGCGTTTTTGAACATGAATAAAGTTATTTAATTAGGTAAAGTGATTAGAAGGTATTATGCGATTGAATACATTTTGGACAACTTCAAGCTATTTGAACAGAGGCAGATTCCTTATTAGTCAAAACTTTTAGTTTAATTAATTTCAATCGCTAAAGGACAAATAATACTTAGTTTTATATGGAAGTGTATTTAAATGCTAAACCCACCCAAATTGCTTTCCGCATGGAAGTATATAGTTATTATAACATTATGGCTACTGTAATCATATGAATGCTATAAATATTTATAACGTCTCTATACAGAGAATTCTATGCTTTGAACTGAACATGTTTTGATCCATTGCCGAATCCATCTCTTTTTCCATCTCTAGCCAATATAGACGGAAACGGAAATACAAAATACCTTTTGCTATTGCTGAAGCAGTGGCGAGCTTTGATTCAGGAGTTAATCCTTCTGAAGAAGCAAGTGCAATGGCAACATTGTTTGCTTGAGAAGTCTTTGCAACCGTTGCAACAGACTCACCAAGATCACGATAAGCAAAAGTAGATGAGCCTGTGGATCCCTTTCCAAGCCCAATCAAGCTGACCCGTTTCAATCCATGGCCAGCAACCCGAATAACACTCGACTGTCCAGCCTTTCCTGAGAAATCTTCCTCAGAAGATACTTCAGACAATAATCCACCTAGTTGCGCATCGAGCTTCTTTAGGATAGGATTTTGGAATTTTGAGGTATCGTCTTTTGACATGTCTTTTTCTGTGACACCCACTGCAAGTATATCTCCTTTCCATTCTAACAAGTCGGTTTCTTTAGCAGCAAAAGAAATCTATCACATATCAAAAGAAAAGAAGAAAGATTTAGTTTTTAATAAATAATCCACAAACACATTTAATTATGGTGTTTTGGCAACAATTCAGCTCATATGATCATAGCTTTTACATGATATTTACCCACCAAAGGTAGATACACCAAGTTAGTTTTATTGTCACACATTAAATGTTTCGACTTTCGAGTGCAAATAAGATACAATATTACAAATTAACCGATACAATGAAGTTATGACATCAATGAGCCTTCAAAGATTTCTAGATTCACCGCATAAGAAAAACGAATTCCAATCATATACCACTATCGCGATAGGTTATGTTTTTCACATTAAAACCAATTAAATAACTTTATTCATGTTCAAAAACGCTAATAAACATACTGAACAACACAAAACAAATCAAAATGATAACATTCTCCACATCAAAACCAAAAAAAATCATATACCCAATTCAAAGTACTAGGCTTTAATCTTACTTGAAAAGTTGACTTTTTACGGAATTAGTTAACAACTAACTGATCTAACAAACTGGTCACAGACAATACATAAAGATCAAGGGTTTTCATATATATACGTTAAAGTGTACTATAAACTCCACACAAAGAGGTCTAGGGTTCATTCAAACCTTACTACGTACACATTTAGGGGTGGCCAGGGTCGGAAACGGACGCGGGAATATCTCGGTTAGGCTGCGTACAACCTAAACACGGAAAACCTCATCCGTTTACCCGTTTTACCAGATTTAGCACGGTCAGTACATAAAGATCAAGGGTTTTCATATATACGTTAAAGTGTACCATAACCTCCTCACAAGAGGTCTAGGGTTCAACCTTACTACCTACACATCTAGCGGAATATCCCAGTTAGGCCGTGGACATCTAAATCAAAAACTCGCCTCCCCTAATAACCTAAACACGGAAAACCTCATCCGTTTACCCGTTTTATCAAATTTATCACAGTCAGTACACAAAGATCAAGGGTTTTCATATAGAGCATAAAGGGTACTATAATCAATCAACAAATCATACAAAATCAACACAACCCAAATAATAAAAAATCAAGAAAATCAAGAAATGATAAAGATTTAGTAAAAAGTTACAACCTTTGGATGATCAATCTGTGCAGGATGAGTGAGGCCAAGAGTAGCTTTAGAAACAATATGAGCCATTCTTGAAAAAGAACAAGAAAACAAAGATATGGGTTTTGTAGTTAAGGATAAAGGGTGTTTGGATCTTAAATTTTTAGTGAAAAAGATGGAGGAACATGAATGTTGTGTTTTTGAAGTGAAAAGAGTTAAGGTTCCTTCTTGTAATTGTTGAGGATGATGTGGTCATACATGTTTGGGAGCATTTAAAGGAGTGAAGTTGAGTGAGATGAATTGAAAAGAGGCGTGGAGATGGGGTGCTTTTTTGTGTTGACATCATCACCAAGTCAATAAGCATATTCTTATTTTTGGCTTTTTTAGGTTAAAAAAGAAACACAAATTGCATTTAGTTTGATAACTCAACTTTTTGCTAAATGTTCTTTAGATAACAAGGTTTTTAGCCCGTGTTTCGTCGCGGAGCGCGGGGCTAAATGGCGGTGAGTCAAGAAGAATGTCGCTTGTGTTTTGCTTGACGAAACTAAAATGAAATACGTAGAATGAGTAAGTTAAGTGAGTTACGAAAACAATGCAGCAAGCATTGAAAGCTAGACATTGTGTTTTTCCAGATTGCCTTAAAATGCATCAAAATGTAATGGGCAATTGAAGATGGACATTGGTTTCTGCCATATTAGTTCTAACATAAACGTCTAAACGTCCAGATGTAACATAAACTGGGCATCAAAAGTTGAAGTTGCCTTTAAATGTAGCAAAGTTGAAGTTGGACATTAATTTCTGCCATATCAGTTTTACCATAAATGACTGATATCCATTCTCCTTTTTTTTTCTTCTAATGATAGTTCTGTGTGGAGAGACCTTTTTGTGAAAGATGGCTTTAGCTCTGCCGGTGTTGCAGCGGATGGACTGTCGAACTTCTGGCGTGGTATAGTTGAGACGATTGTCTCTGCAATGTCTTCTATGATGTCACGCGGGGGTGCTCCTGTAAAATAGATGCTCTAGAGTTATCAAACTTTAAAAAGATAGTAACTAAATATAGAAACAAAATACAACCTATTTGTGGTTTTTTTTCAAAATGTTATTTTCTAAAAAGCTATCTTGTTTTGGAAAAAACTATTTACTTAAAAATAAAATACAACCTGTTTGTGGGTATTTGCAAGAATCTTTCTTTCTGAAAAAGCTAATTTATATTGAAAATAGTTATTTGTATCTGTATACATTTTGAATGTTCACCAAAGAAAATTAGGGAAATAGTTATTTGTATTTGTATGCATTGTGAGTGTTCACATGGGGTAATTTTTTTAATTTTAGTTTCATATGTTTTGTCATTTAGCAGATGACTGTTGTTTACACCTGTTACTGTGTATGTTGTTTTGTGTGACATGTGGTGGTGAGTAGTATGTTAGCGATACGTGGTGTAGTTGTTTAGTTTTACAGATCATTGTGGTTTTAAGTTTTACTTCTGTTTTTTGTCTATTTAAGAAGTCGTGTTTGCATAAGAAGTATATCTAAGGACGATGGAATGGTCACCAATGTGTGAGGAGTTGGAGAAAGCCGTCGGTGCCCGTAATTTGGTGGACATAATGATTGTTTATTTTCATAAGGTTGCGGATGAGCATCGGGATTTTGCTCTTCGAGTGAATAGGTTGATTGGGGAGATGAATGAGGCGTGTTCAGATAGAGAAGCTTTTATTCGGGAGCTTCGGAATGTCACGGGTGAGACTGTATCGGCGATGACTGTTGGGTTTTTGGAGAAGATGATGGACAAAGAGGGTAATATGGAGTGGAGTTATGTGGTTTAGAAAAGGAGGCCAAAGAAATGGCATTTGAAATTCAGTCATTTCTTTTCAAGCTGATAGATGCAGAACCCTCTCACAGGCGTGTTTTTTGTAGAGATGATGGACAAAGAGGGTAACCTGCATATGTGTTAAGTGTGTATGGTGCTATGTGTGTCTTGTTTATGCCTGTTGTAATAACACTCTTTGTTTTTGTTCTTGTTTCATGTTATATCATGTGTAATAAATGTTTATCTTTATGGTAAATTAGCTAAGTTATATACTATATCTCATATTCCTGTAATATTTGTAGACCTGCAATTGCACCTAATATTATGCTAATTTATAGTGCAAAATATAATAAGGGTCAGTAGTTACTAATTTATTACTGAAGTATTGAAAAATCTTGTGGTAGTAAGTATTTGGTTGTTGGTATTAGCCAAGTAAATGTAAAATACAGAAAACTAAATCAGTGTAAAATACAAAGAAGTAGAAAATGTAAAATTATGAACTTTTAAAAAGTTTGTGATGTCTACTTTTTTTCATTTAAAGAGCATAGGGACAAAAATTTATTACTGAAGTATTGAAAAACCTTGTGGTAGTAAGTATTTGGTTGCTGCTATTTAGTTGAGTAAGTGTAAAATACAGAAAAGTAAATTAGTAAAAAACACAAAGAAGTAAAAAATGTAAAATCATGAACTTTTAAAAAGTATGTCATGTCTACTGTTATTGATTTAAAGAGCATAGGGACAATTTTTTTACAGTAAAGGCATGTGGGCTTCTATTTATCTTTTAGTAGTGCATTATAGAGAGAAGGTGTAGTAAATAGTGATTGTGCACTGGCTATTTAAAGGGTTGTGAGTGAGTATATATTGCATTCACAGCAAAAAGAACACTACCAATGGCAGGATTACCAATATGTGATGAGCTACGTAGAAGTGTGAACATTCCAGATTGGGAGCCGCAATTCATATTGCGCTGTCGCCGGGAAATTGCTGAGGACGTAAGGCTGGCGAGAGAGATAAATGCGTTGTGTGCTCGTGTGATTGTTATTGTGGACGAAAAAGAGAGTTTTGTTAATGAACTAGACATGCTTGCACCAAAGTTTGTTCTAGTTAAGATGGCCGAGTTTATGAAGCAAATTCAGAGTAAAGATATTCCGAATTTGATGAAACTGCAAATAGTCAGAAGGGAGTTTGAGCTGAGGGCTCGTGAAAAAAACATCTTCATCGACAAGCTACAAGGAAACATGAACTAATGAAGGGTGATGTGTTGTGCGTGGTTACCATGTGTTAGACGCATGGAGATGTTATCTTTCGTGTAAGATAAGCCTTGGAGTGTGAGAATAATGTCCTTTGTGTAAGATAGGTCTGGACTCGTGTGTGTATTAATTTTATGTATGATAGTTTATGTAATAAACGTTGATGCTTTATTGTTAAAACAGTAGTGAGTACCTGG
>BQNB010053822.1:0-32122 GCA_026074375.1 Tanacetum coccineum | reverse complement strand
ATGCATCATTACAAGTCGTATCAACTGTTTTACTCTCATTTGTAACATCTTTTGACTCTTTTGAAATTATTTCAATTTCATCATATAAATCCTTATTCCTTATTTCCACACAAGAAGTTATGATAAGATTCTTGATATCTTCAGTTAAGGATGCTTCCAAAAGTTGATCTTTCAACAAATCATTTTGATTCTCAATTTCATCAAGATAGACATCATTTTGCTCAAACGCATCTTTCATTTCTTTTATATCCCTTTGAAGTAGATTCTGAAAGAACACAAGGACCGTTATATCCTACACCCGACTTATGTAAGTTATCCCGAAAAGCTTTTTGTTCATTTGTAAGCAACCGAAGTGTGTCAGTTGATCTGCCCATTTTGCAAACAACGTTTTCAAGATCTTTGATTTTATCTTGTAACTGAATAATATCATTAAGATATTTTTCCTCTTTGTCACGTTGTGTTTGTTTGAAAATCGTTTGTGTCCTTTGAAGTAATTGAATGATTTCCTCGTTTGATCCCATTTTTTTTAATTTAATCACAACGAACCCAAAAATTTCCTACACAAACTTCAAAACTTTCGATCCAAAATATCACATAAGTTACCAAATCAATCACGAACACAAACTCAAATGATATCTCAAAACTAAATTTAATCCGAATACTAACACACTTGAATGAATTTTTATTTTTTTTACTGAATTTGATCTCCGAATTTGACTTCCGAGTTTGACTTCCGAGTTTGACTACCGAGTTTGACTATTGACCAAAAAATTACTGAATGAAAACCTATCACACAAAAATTGATATTCTATCCAAAACAGCAATCCAAAATATCAAGCACGCTCGAATTATTTTCGCAATTAGCACCTCGAACCAAAAATATATCAAAACTCAATATAATAATTTTAGGTCACAAACATTTGACAAAAAACGCAGCCCAACCTATACACGTTTGGTCCATAAAATCTGATAGAGGCCCATTTATCTTGAAATCCCTGGATAAAAATGACACAACCATTATTGAACTACTATATCAAAAACGCCATGGCCACTCTTTTCTTCAAAATACACATAGATCACATAAACAAACCCCTAACCCCTACCATCAAACACACACTCACCTCTTTTTACTCCAAAAAAAACACTGCACAACAAAATCTAAAAAATCTCAACAATCACTTTTTTTTTCTTTTCTCTAACCCTAGATCTTATATAAAAAATAGACGCCTCCTTTTCTTATGAATACTCAGTCACACAAATCTTTCAACCCTAACCCTAAAATCAAACACATACGCCACTCTTTTTCTACACTCTCACAGTCACACGACACAACACTAAAAAAAACCACGAAGAACAAAAAGTTTTAAACAATCAAGATCTTGGGATAAGATTTGGTATTAGGTCTGTTTGACTTGGATTCTTGTCCGTGAATTCTAGTTCTTGTTTTTTTTTTAAAATCGAACACAAGGAGTTATGAAACGACTTTTGTTTTATGATTTCTTTGATATTGAACAGTAACAAGAAGTTTATAGAGCTTAAAAATGATCAATGCATTGTGATAGGGTTTTTGTAGAGTGAAGGATCTTTTAAACTTAAAAGAGATGAACAAGAAAACCCAATCTGAGATCTCTTATTTTCTTGTTTTTTCTTTTTGGTTTTCTGTTTTTGATTGTTGGTTGACCGAATCTGAGATGGAACAAAACAAGTTTGTGTTCTTGTCTTTGAGTGGTTCAAAATTTTTATGGATCAGTGATGATATTTATAACAAAATAACTTTACTCTTTTGGCTTTTAGTATCTTTTGAGGTCTGATGATCTGTTGTAACACACTCGAGTATAATCTGAGATATTAATTGTTCTTTTTGATTTCAATAACAAAGTACGTTTTTTTACTGTTCCAAAAATGATTCCGAGTTGATTTCAGATCAGTGAAGATTATTTCCTTTTGAGATTTGATCTTTAAGGTCTTATGAGTTTATGGAAGAACGCAAAAGAACATGACTGAGATCAAGTTAATAGTTATGATCTTTTCTTGTTTCGGTTTCAATCTTGTGATTGTTTTTTATATCAAAAATGAAAAATAGAGTAAGCTCCACGAGATGTATGATGTAATTAGGACAAAAATTTGTTAAAGATTTCGAATGAATAAAGAAGCACAAATTGAGATCTTATGATGAGGTTGATTTGAGGTTTGTTTGGTGAAAATCGTCCGAATTTATTTCTGAGTTTGTGTTTCTTGTGGTTCCGAAATTTAATGTTCGAGATTAACTTTGGATCCGAGTTTGGACAATTGTTTGTTTTTCCTAGTTTTGGATTATCGAGTATCAAAACTGACGTTTGTAGTTTGACAAAGATCTATGTGAAATTTTCGTTTTCAGAGTGTTGGATTAGGAATCTGCTTATTGTATCTCGAATGAAAAAATCTGAGATCTACTTTTAACGTTTTCTTTGTTTTATGTACTCGAGTTTGATATGAAACAATGATCTTTGTTGAAAAATTCCTGTTGTGTTATAGAATCTTTAAGATCTTGGAAAAAGTTAAACACACAACAAGATTAAACTGAGATCTAAAAAAAATAATGAATCTTACTGAGTTTGACTTTTGCAACAGATTTTACTGAGTTTGACCAGTTGTAACAAACTTTGACCTACTGAATTTGAAATTTTGTAACATAATTTTATGAATTGACTTGCACTACTGCTGAATCTTGAAAATTACGCATCCAATAAGCAAATTTTGACTATGTACTTACCATGCACTTACGACTAAAAACCGTAAGTATACAATTTCGGTTGTATAAAACACAACAGAAATTAGCTCAATAAGCAAAAATAAGCTGTTTTGACTTGTTTGACCAAAATATGCTGAAAATCAGTAAAAGCACATGAAAATAGACAAAATAACACAGTAGAAATCTAGACCAAAATAAGCAAGAAATAAGACCAAAATTTGCTCCAAAATAAGCTGCGTATACAGCTGTTAGAATAAGCTCCTCCAAAACAACAATAAATTCGCTCTGTGGCAGCTCTGATACCACTTTGTTAGAGTTTGAAATATAAGATCAATAAGCAATATAGTGTATAGTCTAGAGAGAGAAAATGGACGAGAGAAAGAGGAGGAGTGTGGAAGTAGAGAAAAGATTAGAATAAGATTAAGAAAAACCTAGAAACCCACCCTACAAATGAGGTGGTGGAGGGGTATTTATAACCATTTACAATAACGAGCATAAAGCCCTTGACTTTTAGACTTTTACCATTTAGACCCTTGTCTTTTAGACTTTTTCTATTTAGCCTAGTCTTATGACTTTATTTTAGTCATAAGCCTTTCACTTACCCTATTACACAATATTAATTCACTATTTATTACAAGACATTTAATACGCAAGTATGATCGAGTTCACTTTTTATCAATTCCTAACCAATTCTTCCCCCAAGGGACGGATCATTGAGATTCTCTTTGATTGCATTCATAATGTTAATCATTTCCCTTATTCGTAATATTCTCCCCTAAGGATGCATCATCTCTCTTGTAACTTTGATCTTTGAACTTTCATTAAGATCTCTCTTATGACTTTGATCTTTGAACTTTAACGCTTGTTTGTCTTGAGTCTTGTTGTGTAATAGTGGTCTTGTTCCAATCATGCTCTTGTGATCTTGATCTTTATCTTTTCATTTTCTTTGTTCCATTTGCCTTTTGACGATCTGTTTCATGTCACCATTCTTTAACGCAAATCCATCTGATTTGTTCTTTTAAAGCTTCTAATCCAACATTACTCATACTTCTTTACAGGTACAATCTCTTCTCTGAGAACTTTTGTCTTGGATCAACTCAACTTGACTGTGATTGAGGAAGTTCTCTTGATTTTTCAGAGTTGTGGCAGTGTATCTTTGTACTATTGTGTATGAGAAATGAAGGTATGAATTAACGACGTGTGTCTTGTTTTTAAAGGTAGAGATGTTGTTGATGGTTCTCCCCTAATTTCTTACCCCCCAATTAATACAACCTTCTCTCGTTATAACACATACTTACCATTTCTTCTCCCTAAATGTTGCACTCGATCGAATTATCTAGCTTGAACACCTTCTCTTCCACGGATTGATTTGATGACATCAAACATTAATCATATCTTGTTACAGGCCCTGAATATTCGATAGTGATGTCATGTGTGGGAGTGCAGTCTAAGCATGAGGAGATACAACTAATAACTTAATTCTAACAATCTCCCCTATCAACATTGTGCATATAAGTGACCTTGGTAATCCAACACTTCACTTGATTAAATCAAGAAATGTTGTTTGTGGTTTTTCGAACACAAATTTCAAAATACACGATAATACTAGACCACTTAGATTACTAGTTAACACTAATTGATCATAAAATCATTCATTTTCATAATTAGTGACCTACGGTTAGCTGTTGGCTTTGATGTTGCACCTGGTAGGATGTCCATTCATTCATTGTGATAAGAATTGGGACTAGGCCTTCCTTAAACCGCAATTTTGCTGTGTTTAATCTTGGGTTCTTATCAAGTTCTTACCGAGAGGTGTAATGCAATCATAAATGACCGAGGCTTATGTTGTTGCACACTTTGTCGGATAGTGTGGACAGGGACAAGCTTAACCCTATTATTATTAAGAATCACATACACTAATAACGGGTTTCAGCATTGGTTATTTTCCTACTTGGTTCATCACGGTGAACGAGGATTATTCCTACGCCCTTAGTAGATACCACTAAAATGGACACGATCATTGTCCTCTAAAGTTGTTCGTAGGGTATCAAATTACATAGAACCAGAACCCCAAACACCGAACACAACACTGAACACAACACCGAACACAACACTAAACATAACACAGATACGGCATCGACAAGTAATGAACCACCAGAAGCTGCGGGTCCTACAAAAGACGACATGGAAGGGTTGTTTGAAATGGCAAATGAAGAGCTGTTCCCAGCTTGTACTTGGATGTCTTCACTAGACTTTTTGGCAAAGTTTGCGCATCTCAAGGTCTTGCATAAATGGACTGATACTTCATTCGACGACACTATGGAATTTCTCCTAAAAGCTTTCCCGACAGGAGCCAAAATCCCCAAGACATACTATGAAGCTAAGAAGTCAATGAAAAAAGTTGGGTTGGGATACGAATCGATCGATGCTTGTATTAACGATTGTTGTTTGTTTTGGGGGAAGAAAAACAAAGATGAGCAAATTTGTCCAACTTGCAAAGCGAGTAGATGGAAAAACAAAGACACCACGGGAAAGAAAGTTCCTAACAAGGTGTTACGTTACTTCCCTTTGATTCCTAGACTAAAGCGTATGTACGGATCCTTACACACTGCAAAGCATATGACATGGCATGCTACTGGAAAATGTACCGAAGATGGTAAGATGGGTCACCCGGTTGATGGTAAGGCATGGAAAGAGTTTGATAAGAACAACCCAGAATTTGCAAAAGAACATAGAAACGTTCGACTAGGGTTGGCTGCTGACGGTTTCAATCCGTTTGGAAACTTGAGTCAGTCTTACAGTATGTGGCCAGTAATATTGACAACATACAATACTCCTCCATGGATATGTATGAAAGAGTCTTCATTCATGTTGACATGTTTAATTCCTGGCCCTAAATCACCTGGTAAGGACATGGATGTTTACTTGCAACCTTTGGTTAAAGAGTTGAAGACTTTATGGAAGAAGGCAGGAGTCAAGACGTTAGACGTTGCTACAAACACTGAGTTCTCAATGAGAGCAATGCTTTTATGGACCATTAGTGATTTTCCCGCCCGTAGTAGTTTATCTGGTTGGAGTGGTCAAGGCTACTTAGCCTGCCCTACATGTAATGATGAGACTCCATCTACTCGTGTGAATGGGAAAACCGCGTATGTTGGTCATAGAAGATTCCTACCCTTGAAACATCATTGGAGGAATGACAAGACCTTCAATGGTAAGAGCGATAATAGACCAAAACCTAAAAAACTCACTAGTGCTAGAATCATACAACAACTTGCTGATTTACCGTCACGTATTCCGGGTAAACATCCGAGTTATGGGGGTGTGAAGAGACCACGTGACCCCATCGTAGAAAGGAATTGGAGTAAACGATCCATTTTCTATAAGCTTCCTTATTGGTCAAGTCTTCCTCTAAAACACAACTTGGATGTCATGCATATCGAAAAAAATGTACTCGAGAGTTTGTTGGGTACATTGTTAATGAATGACAAGTCCAAAGACACAAACAAGGCAAGGCAAGACTTAGAATAATTGAATATCCGACCAGAGTTATGGCTCAACAAGAAAGGCAACGGGAAGTTCATAAAGCCTCACCCGATGTACTCTTTCCCACCTGAAAAGAGAAGAAAATTTTGTGAAATCATAAAAGGTGTTAAACTACCTGATGGATTTGGATCAAACTATAAGCCAAAAGTAACCGATAATGATAACAATATAATAGGCATGAAGTCTCATGACTACCATTTAATGATGCAACGGTTGCTTCCGGCTGGAGCTCAAGCATACTTGGACTCGAGTATTGCAACACCAATAATTGAGCTCTGCTCGTTCTTTAAGCAAATTTGTGCTCGAAGTATAAAAGAGTCGAACATGTTGATAGCTGAAGACCAATTGGTCCATATATTATGCAATTTCGAGCAAATATATCCTCCGGCATTTTTTGACATAATGATTCATTTGGTCATGCATTTACCCGCAGAGGCTATTCTAGGTGGCCTGTATATATGAGGTGGATGTATCCATTTGAACGATATATGAAAAAGTTAAAAAATTATGTCCGAAATTAAGCTAGGCCCGAAGGTTGTATAGCGGAGGCGTATATTGCGGAAGAAGCGTTAACATTCTGCTCACATTATCTTCGGAATGTTTCAACAAGATTTAATCTTCCAGGCAGAAATGATGACGGTCCACCTCCAACATCTGAGTTGGAAGTTTTCCGATCAGCTTGTACTCCAAAAAGTGCGGGTGTAGGAAAAAAGCTGGATCACGAAGTTAAGAGGAAGCTTGTATGGTATGTCCTCGACAACAGTCCTGAAATCGACGAATACAAGATGTACGTTCTTTTCATATGAACACTCTTTTATGTAAATTACATATTTCATGATTATACTAATATCATGAATATGAACATGTACAGAGAATGCCGTCTTGCGATGCCCGAGAATGATTTACCAATAAAATTTTCTCTATGGTTTCACGACAAGGTAAACTCAATGTATATGTAGTTTACAAATAGAATTTTCTCGTTTACGTTACCTTTTTTTAAAGCAAACTTTATTTTTGTCTTTCATAGATCTCTACTCTATATACCAAGAAGCCATCTAAGTGTAGTCTTGAACTATTCGCTTTGGCAAGTGAACCAAAAGATCATGCAACTTATTACTCCTCTTGTATAGTTAATGGTGTGAAGTTCGTGGTTCACAGCCGCGAAGAACGCCTATTAACTCAAAACAATGGAGTTTCAATACCAGGGGAGAATGGATCTATGTATTATGGTCTGTTAGAAGAAATTTTGAAGCTTAATTATTTGACTCATCAAAAAGTTATCTTATTTAAATGTAAATGGTTTAAAACCAATAACACTCGCAACACCTCACTTTGTGTTACTAAAAATAACATAACTAGTATATCTACAAAAGATGATTGGTGGAAGGAAAACCAATACATTCTTGCTACACAAGCAAGACATGTCTTTTACCTTGAAGACCCTTCTAGATCACATCATCGAAAGGTTGTCCAAGATGTCAATCATCAAAAGATTTGGGATAAGGACGTCATTGTGGATGCAGATGTTGTTCATGACAACAACTCATATGATGTTACATTGATAACTATTTTAGATGATTTGGAATATACCCGGTTGAGTGGAGCCGGTCCATCAATGGAAGTTAGTTTTATTCCTACTTCTCGTGTCAACGATGATGAGTTTATTAATGATGATGATGAATATGATGCCGTTCATGTTCTTAGTAGTGATTCCGAGGATTCAAATTGAGAAATGGAGCTGTTTTTAACATTATTGATTAGTGGTATGAATTGCCTTATTAATATGTTCGAGTACTTGGATTTTCTATTTTGTGAACTTTAATTTATACATAATAGTTATCAAGTTGTTTTACAATTATGTCCCGGCGTGCAAGTTTCTGTGCTTTAAAGTTTGTTGTAATGGTTGTTTAAGAGTCTGTCAAGTCATCTCGCATTGGTTGTTAAGAGTTTGTTTTTGTCATTTACGTAGTGTTTTTCAATTCCTTCAGGTCAGAGGTTCTTTCTAGTATTTAGTGTTTTTAGTCTTAGCTTTTGTGGTTAGTCATTTGGTAATTTTAATTTTGTTTTTTTTATTTAGGGCTCATCCTTTTTAAGTTGTTTTGACAAATGGCAATGGTTGTTAGAGGGCATGGTAAGGACAACACAGTAGTCCCAGACGATGACCGCCCATGGGAGCCTCCCTCCATCCACAAGAGTAAGTAATTATAGAAATTGTTACTTTGTATTCAGACTTGTAATTAACTTTATTGCTTGAATACTTGTATTTTAATTTGTGTTACATTGACTTTTATTTAAGACGCAAAGGGAAGAAAGAAAGGCTCCTGACGCGTGCTCGCAGTAAAAAATTCGAGAGGATGGTGAGAAAGAAAAAGCTTACCTATAAATTTAACTTTTAAAGATCTAAGGACATGCTAAAGCCAAATAGCTAATCGTCGACATTTTCACGTGCTTGGACTGGGAACAAGATTAAACGAACAGTTCTATTCTGCTACGAGATCATATGGAGCGTTACCTCTGATAATTACATGGTAACTTATATGGCCTGCTACCATGTAGCCTTTATCTAAATCAACTATGTTAAATTTATAAGTATATTCATTATATGAGCATATTTTTTAAATTGCAGACGTACTTTGAAATGAAAAGAACCCATTCGTCAGGCCCAATACTAAACAAGTTGAGAAAGGATAAAGCTCATTTTTTTTTTTTTTAAGTTTTTTTTTTTTATTGTAAAAATAAAAAAAGGGCTAATACAAAAACATAAAAACAAGTATACAAGATGACATGTTTGTAAGCCGTGTGTACAAGAACCGGTAGAAGATTCGAAACTTTTCCTCCTCCGGCAAGGTCTCTAGCGAATGGCATGAGTTATGTGATCATTTCACTTCTAAAAATCATTTGTGTTGATCCCAATGAACAGATCTTAAACTCTTTAGCTTGATGTAAGGTTTAGTATCCTTGGATAAATCCAAAGGTACTAAGACTAAAACTTTGAGTGTATGATATAAACTATGCGGAATCTAGTTTGTACTACTAAGAAGAATATAGGCACATAAAACAATCAAAAGAGACAAAATAGTTTATCAAACGTTCAGTCCTAACCTATATTATATACCATACCAAAATATTAAGGGTTACGAAAACTTAAAGCTATAACAATGACTCGTTTTGGTACATTTAATTCTATACCCTAGGACCTTACAAGGCTTACAATACTTTCCTAAAATATCATGATCTTTTCTAAAAGCAAACGTAATCTCTTAAACAAATACATTATACATATCTTTTACAAAAATAACTCAATACTTATCTTCGTAAGTATTCTTGTTCTTCAAACAATCCTTATCTCTTTACTTGTCTTTATCCTTCTGACAGTAGTAACTCTTCTAGCAGTTGTAATCCAGCAGCATTAACTTTTGTACCAGCAGTACTAATAAACATAAGCAGTAGTAACTTTAGTACTAGCAGTACTAATATATACTAACAGTAGTAACTATGTACTAGCAGTCTTAACTTTACTACTAGCAGCACTAACTACTTAGCATATATTTCAATAAGATCACTAACAATACTAACATTGTACTGACAGTATTAACTTTCCACTAACAGTCTTAACTACTTAGAGTATTTGCTTAACAGCAGTAACATTCACCTGAGCAGTAGTAACTTCAAGAAGCCTTTTAATCCCAACAATCCTCCCCTAAACTTGATGTTCATCTTCTGAATCTTCAAGTTTCATTCAAAGTCTTTACCATCACCAGGAGGATGCTTCCAAACACTTCATTGACCATTTTGCTGCTTTACCATGAGCTTGAGTAGTTGATAAACCATCTCATTCCACTGATCTGCTTGAAGCTTCTTGTTCAGCATGTTTGTGATTGTTATTGGTGTAAGGGGATATCTCTTTTCAACCAACATAAAGACATGTAAATGTTTAAACCTTACAAAGTGCACTCCACAGGAATCATATAACTTCCAAACTGTCACCTTGTATCCTTGTAGAGATCTCCATACTTCACTTTCTACATCAGGTTCAAACATTACTCTCAAATCACCCCATAACACCCTTTCAAAATCTTCCTCTGGCCTGTTATCCCCATGCTTAGCTTTAACTAACTTCCACAAATTTACTAAGTCTTCTCTGTCAAATTCACTAAGCAGTTGGCTGAACACATGGTATAGCTTTGAACTTCCATCAGCTCTAAATATTTCATAATACCCTGGCTTACCTCTTATGTGAATCTGAAAACCTACAACTGATACTTTGGTAGCTAGAGGTATAACATTGATTGTTATTTCCTCTTCTTTAGCAAGCTCAAAGCATTTCATAAGCTCTTTTTCCTCTTTATCATCCTTTACTCTTTGCCTTTTGGAAGATTCTTGTTCTTGCTTATCCTTTGCTCTTTTCCTACCAATTGATTTCTTTCTGCTGCTACCTTCTGCTTTCTTTTCACTACGTACTTCCTTTTGTACCTTTTTTGAAGGAAGATCTTCTTCCATGGGAACAATGATATTTATCCACTTCATATGCTTTTCAAAAAGCTTCTGAACTTCATCAAAGCTTTTATCCTTTAACTATGCATGTGAGTAGCCTGCCATGTTCTTTAGATACTGTATCATCTGTTTTCTTCTTTGAGTTTTAGTAGGAGTTTTATTCCTTATAGCTTATGCTCTTTATGCTGCAAATAACTTCTTTCTTTCTCTAATAAGTTCTGCCAGCCTTCTTGATTTTTCTTCAATGGACATGGATTTCCTATAAATTTTAAGCTAACTCATAATCTGCCTCCATTATGGCTTGCTCATTGTCCCATTTTTCATAAATAGCTGCTCTGCTAGCTTCTTCTTGTGCAGCTCTCTCTTTTTAAATTCTTTCCAACTCTGCTTGCTCTTCAGCTTCAATCTCTCTTGCAAGCTCTTCATCAAGTTCTATTTGATCTTTCTTCTTTAATGGCTTTTCAGGCTCAATCATTATTTCCTTTCCTTTGTCTTTGGACTTCTGAGAAGGAACTGTTGTTGTTACAGTGGATTCAACAGGTTCTCTGAAAGCAATTCCCTAAGCTCTTTGCTGTTGTTGTGTAGTTATTGCAGGTGTAGCAACAACTGTTGTAGTAGCAGTACTAACTATTGTAGTGGCAGTACTAACATTTTCACTTGATTCTTGAACCGCGTCTTTTTCCTTAGCTTTTGCACTCTTCATTGCAGCAAGTGCTTGAGCTAGTGTAATTTCTTAAGCTAAATCAATTTCATCAGTACTAACTGGAATTAACTTTGTAGTTGTAGCAACATTAATCACAAACTCTTTAGTCTCTACAACTATCTCATCATCATCAAAAACACTAGTATCAAACATCAGATTATCATCATTCTCATCATTCCTCCTCTGAGTCTCAACTAGAGTAACTTCAGTATCTCTGTCAATAGCTTCAATTCTACTCCTCCCCTGTTTGGATGCATCCTCCTGAGCACCTAAACTTTCATCATCTAAGGATTCTACTCTTCTTGTGACACCAATCTTGTACAATATCTTAAAGTTGTATGTTTTGAACCCTGCTTTCTTCTCTAACTTTTTTACTCTCAGCTTTAAATTTATGATCTCCTGAGCTTAAGCAGTCTTAGTATGTTCCAGGTCAAGAACTCTCTCAGACAATTTGGTACACATATTCATCAATTCAGTGAGTTTCATTCTATCCTCGCCACGTAGCAGTGGATCATTGGAATGTTTAGGTACATGTTCCTCATTTGGTACATCAGCAGTAGAATCACTAGGGTGAGGAACTTCATTATTCTTTTTCTGCTTCCTCATAGACTATTTCTTCTGGGGTTTAGATGTAGATAGTTGAGTAGTAATGGGTGTTTGTTGAGAATCAATAAGAATGTATGTATCTTCACCCTCTTCTTGATTAGCTTGAACCATCATTGTTGCAAACAGGGGTGTTACTCTCCTAGAAAAATCTTTTCCTTCTCTCTTTATGTTGGCAAAGATTTTCTTTGTGTGTGAGGGGTTAACATACATCTTCTTTTGATGTGACATATCACCAAGCTGCTGATTAATAAACACTTGTACAAATCATGGATACATCAGAAATTTAACCCCTCCCTTTAAGTGCTTTACCATAGCATCAAAAATATACTTAGACAGGTTAAATTTTAGTTTGTGGCCAAGCATATGATTACAGAGGCCATAGTGCTACTAAATCCATTTCAGGAAGTTGACTTAGCACTAAGGCATGGCAATATAGTATGAATTAAGAACTTCCATTGTGGAGAAAAGAAAGCTTTATAAAATGTAAGCTTTTGAGTTACCAGCATTAACTTCAATTTCTTTCCAAAAAGGACTTTTATCATCAATTAGTTCTTCTCACAAGCTCTCTTTCTATTTTTATGCTCACAATATCTCTCAATTCTTTTTGCTCACAAAATCACTATTTTCTATTTTTATTCACACATCTCTCTTTCTATTTTTCAACTCACAACATCTCTCTTTTCTTTTTGCTCACCATATCTGACAATTTTGTACAAAGTTCCATCAATTCCAATAGTTTTATACTGTCCTCCCCACTTCCAAGTGTATAACCTCTTGAGAGAGGTAGATTATTGGACTGTTTAGATGCAACCTCAATCCTAGTTTGAGCATCTGCATCTCCTAATATGGTAATGGCACCTGGGACCACTACCTAAACCAATTCCCTAAGGACTTAGCTCATTAAGTGTTGCCATGGATTGGGTCCTATTGATGTTACCACTGTCTTGCTCTGCATCTAAGCTAGAAGCAGTAGTGGCAGCCCTTTCCATTCTGTCTTCCCACTCCTTACAGACAGTCTCATCTGTAACAAGGTTAATAGGTCCACTAGACTTAGATATCTCAGTGGTCCTTATGGCTTTCCGAGGTTTGTGGGTCTTTTTGTGTTGACATGATGATGGAACAATGATTAGTTTCTTTATGATAAAGTTGAGTAAAGGTGGATGTGGGTTGGGGATTAGTGGGTTGTCCTGGCCCTTCAACCATATTTACTTGATGTTTCAATCACTTTCATTCATTCTCAACTAACCTCCCCTCGAATAATGCTTCAGAGGTTAATAATTTGCTCAGCGGTTATAACTCTAATGATATCCCAGTAAAACTAACTTTGGCTCAGCTGTACTAACTTTTGCCTGGCAGTACTAATTTTCTGCCTAGCAGTATTAACCTTACAACTACCAGTTTTAACTTCAAACCTCATCAATCATTACTCCAACAAATTTTAGCTGTAAATATTAAGTAATCCAATGCTAGCAATCAAAAAGTTAAATCTGCTAACATCAAATGCCTTTGTGAGAAGATCTACAACATTGTGGTCTATGTGAATCTTAATCACTTGAATCAACTTCTTTTCATAAGAATCTCTGATGAAATGATGCCTAATCTTTATGTGCTTGGTTTTAGAGTGAAACACTGGATTCTTCACAATACAAATGGTACTTTCATTATCAATGTAAATCTTGGTATTCATGAAGTTGAAACCATAATCAAGCATTTGATTTTGAATCCATAACACCTGCCCACATCAATTAGCAGCAGCAACATACTCTGCCTCAGTAGTAGAGTTGGCAACTATAGTCTGCTTCTTGCATTGCCATGAAATTAATCTCTTGCCAAGAAATTCACAACCTCCTGTTGTGGATTTCCTGTCAAGACTGGCAGCAGTATAATCACTATCTGAAAAAGCCTCCAAGTCAAATGGTGAATCTATATGATACCAAAGGCCTAATTTAGGTTAACTTTTTAAGTGTCTAAAAATTCTCTTCACAGCATGAATATGTGAAGTCTTTGGTGGAACTTGGAACCTTGCACAAGCACAAACAACAAACATTATGACATGTCTAGAAGCTGTCAAGTACATCAATGATCCAATCATTGATCTATATAAATGAACATCTACAGCTTCAGCTTCTTCATCCTTAACCAATGCCTTATTAGTCTCTATTGGAGTGCTTGTTGTCTTCACAGTGGCAAAATCAAACTTCTTCAATATTTCAGCCACATATTTGTCTTGGCTAATGAAGATTCCATCCTCCTTCTGTTGTACTTGCAATCCTAAGAAGAAAGTGAGTTCCCCCATAGAACTCATCTGGAATCTCTTGTGCATCAAACCTTCAAACTCATCACATAAAGACTTCTTTGTGGACCCAAAGATGATATCATCAACATACACCTGTACTAACAAGATATCACCTTTGTCCTTCTTGATGAACAAAGTCTTATCTATAGTGCCTCTTCTAAATCCATTTTCAATTAAGTAGGTAGACAAGGTCTCATACCAGGCTCTAGGAGCTTGATGTAGACCATATAAAGCTTTTTCTACCTTATACACTTTGTCAGGGAAATGTGGATCTTCAAAACCAGGAGGTTGGCAAACATATACCTCCTCTTCAATAGTACCATATAAGAAGGCACTCTTCACATCCATCTGGTACACAATAAACCCCATAAATGATGCATAGGCCAAAAATAACCTGATTGCTTCTATCCTAGCAACAGGAGCAAAAACCTCATCATAATCAATGCCTTCTTCTTGGGTATAACCTTGTGCAACCAGTCTTGCTTTGTTTCTGACTACAATTCCTCTCTCATCTTTCTTATTTCTAAAGACCCATTTGGTTCCAATTGCCCTCTTGCCATTAGGTAAATCCACCAGAGTCCAAACCTTTTGAAGTTTAAATTGCAGAAGCTCCTCTTGCATTGCCTCTACCCAGCTTGGATCTGCCAAAGCTTGAATCACCTTCTTGGGTTCTTTTTGAGAGAGAAAACAGGCAAATAAGCAGTTTTGATAATCTTTGTGATTTGTTCTCCTCTGCTTATTAATGTAACTAACCATAGCATGTTCATCAGAAATCTTGGTCATTCTCCTTGTTTGAATAGCTGAATTTAAGTCTCCAATGATCTGGTCTTTAGGATGATCCTTGTCAATTCTGGTTGTGGGAATAGGACTGACATTCATGGTTGTTTCCAAGTTGTTGAGGTCAGCTTCTGCACCCACATCTTCATCATCATAAGCATTACCAAAAATTCCAGTATCATCAATTGAAAACACATTTGGAACATGTGGAAGAGCAAATGCATTTTTAAAAGGAGAAAATCGTTCAAATAGATGATCCTCAAATGCATTAGAAGCTTCAGCAGCATTAACTGGTGATGATGGATCATCATTAGTAAAAGATGGTCCAGCAGCACTAACAAGTGTACCAACAATATTAAAACTATTATTACTGTTAGTCTGCTTTTCCTGTTGAAGTAGCCTTTCAAACTCACTTCTTGTGTCTTGTTCATCCTCCTTACCTTATTAGAAGCTCCACTTTCATTCACTTCTATAGGCTTCATACTAACATCTTCTTCACTATCCTTAGGACCTTGAGAGATTAATGGATCAGTTGTGCAGAAAGGTATCAGGATGTACTCTTGTTCAGGTTCTATCTTCTTTTCAGCTTGACCTGCAACAATATTATCTCTAGTTCCTACAATACCATTAGTTTGATTTTCTGCAACAACTAGATTTTGTCAAAGAATCAACATCAAAAAGACAGTCTGGTCCATTTCTTGTCACATTAGGTGTATTTTTAAGAAATCTAATGTTTAAGGTCTCTTCAACTATCATGGTCCTCTTGTTAAATACTCTCATGGCTTTGCTAACCACAGAGTACCCAATAAAAAATCTCATCAGCTTTTCAATCAAACTTGCCTAGATGATCCCTGGTATTTAAGATGGTAACAAGACACCCAAAAGGTTTCATGAAGTCTATCAATGGAGTTCTTCCACGAATAAGTTCATAAGGTGTCTTGTTATGAGGCTTAATAACTGAGACTCTATTTAGCACATAGCAAGCAGTATTAACTGCTTCAGCCCAAAAGGTGGTTGGTAAATTAGAGTCAACTAACATAGTTTTTGCAGCCTCTATTAGTGTTCTATTCTTCCTCTTAGCAACACCATTCTGCTGAGGAGTCCTAGCAATACAAAATTCCCTCTTAATCCCATTCATTTTACAGAACTGATTCATTACACTATTTTTAAACTCAGGTTCCATTGTCACTTCTGATAACTTTTACTTTGTGGTCTAGTTGATTTTCTATTTTTGTTATGAAGGACTTTAATATCCCACTAGTTTCATCCTTAGTGGCCAAAAAGAATACCTAAGAAAATCTACTAAAGTTATCAGTGACAACTAGGCAATAAGACTTTTTCATTAAACTCTTAACATTGGTAGGACCAAATAGGTCCATATGAAGCATATGTAAGGGTTAGCTGATGGAGTTCACAAGTTTGGCCTTATAGGAGGCTTTGTGTTGCTTTTCTTTGTGACAAGCAACACAAGAATGGTCATTTTCAAAAATCTTTAAAGGCAAACCTCTAACAAGGTTTTCCCTCACAAGTTTGTTCATGTTTTTAAAGTTTATATGCCCAAGCCTCATGTGCCATAAATTAGATTCATCAATTGTGGCCTTAGCAAAGAGGCAAGTTAAACCTTTAGTGGGAACAACACTTTTTAGATCAACACTTTAATGTTATCCTCTCTTGGAACTCTCAGCAAGACTTAACTTTCATCAAGTAGCTTAAAGTCAGAAGATAAGATTAGACATTCAGTGTCAGTAAAAAGAACATTGTTCTTTTTGTCCCAAATTTGTGACACACTTAACAGGTTATACTTAAGCTCCTTACAAAAATACACATTATCAAAATCAAATGTTCCTTTTTTGATTTTACCTTTTTCAGAAATTCTACCTTTACCATCTCCAAAGGAAACAAAACCACCATCATAATCTTTATATTCAGTAAGATAGCATTTGGTTATAGTCATGTGCCTAGAGCAACCACTATCAATAACTCCTTTTTCTTTGTACTCCTTCTGTCGTGGGTTGCCCTACACATAAAATAAGAGAATTAGACTCTTTTGGGGATCTAAACCATTATAGACTTGGATCTGCTTCATGCATCAATGTAAGAATATTTCTTGAAAGTATTTGATGCACTACTATTTTTGGCTTTCCAAACCCAGCATGCTGAGGCCTTAACAACGTTAGCCCCTTTTCCCCTTGTTTTCACTTACTACTGCTCTATCCCTAGCAGTAGTATCTTTTACCCTGACAGTATTAACCTTTTTATTGAAAATACTATTCTTGTTTGCTGAATACTTGTTAAATGGCCTTGTGACTTGTGAATATCCCTTTTTGTAAGCATTTGTTATTGATCTAGGATGATTCACAGTTGGTTTTGAGCCAGCAGTATTAACTAGTCTGACAGCAGTATTAACACTTGCACCAGCAGTATTAATTTTGCCAGACCTGGTTAGTACTGCTTGTGGAACAAATTTTCTATTAGGGTGAGGGTGAGTCATTTTATTAGCAAAGTTCTTGTGATTCACCCTATTTGAGTTGTTCCACACTGGTCTTATAACCTTTTTATCACACACATAATGAAGATGCTCAAAACTTCCACAAACAAAACAAGCTTTATTAATCATTTTAAAGTCACTTCTTAGTTTTTGGGACATAAGATTGTTCTAGTTTATTTGGTTCCCTCTAAGATAGTGTTTGTTTTTTTAGGTGTTTCTACCTTCTCTACTGTTTCCCTAGCAAACTTAACAAATTTTATCTTTTCAGTGCTAGGTCCAACAATTTTATCCTTAACATTAGGTATAAATTCTACCTCACTATCATTATCAGAATTCCAATCCTCAATGACTGGAGGTATAAAGTTGTTCTTTTTAACAGTTTTAGGTTTTACTGCATCACCATTATTTTTTACATCAACAGACTCATGATTTGACTCAACTTTCTTAACATTACTAGGTGTAACAACAGTAACAACATCTATATTCTCACTTTCAACTATTTTATCCATAAACGTTAGATCAGGTTTGAAGGGAATGAAGTTCCTTGTATAAGGTGGGGGAACTGCATGATATCCCTTATTAGATTTGGACTTATTATTCTCCTAATTTTCTAACATCGTAGATGAATTCACAAAGCTTTCTGCTGCAGGAGAAGATGCAGTAGAAGAAGCTGCATTATATCCTAGTCCAGTTTTAAACTTGTCAATAACTTGACTTTCCAGCAAATTATTCAAAGATTGTTTTAACTGATCTCTTTCTTTTTCTACTTTTTTTTCCAAATTTAATTTTGTAATTCATTTAAGGCATAAATTCTCTTAGTCTAAACTTTAAGTTTTAAAACATTTATGCTCTCTTCAAACACAGCCTCATTTTTCCTCATAGAGAGCATAGTCCTAAGCTTTTTAACTGATTCTAAACCTGCTTTAATAAGAAACTATAAATTAAATTGGACTTTTTGTATAATCAGAAGACAAATTATAATATATGTTCTTTAAGATAGCATAAGCCTTTCCACATGTAATAAAGAACAATAATCTAACTCAGAATCTGAATCTAGAAGAACTTCCTGAAGATGTAAATGCCATCAATTCATGGTTTGTAGGTTGCTCTTCTTTAGCTTGGTAGCTCCAATCATATCCTCCAATTCCATCTTGAGCTATCAAGGCATTCTGAGTAGGAGTCTCCCTTCAATGTTTCCTATTTATATTCTCTTCTCCTTTGTTTCCCTAATTTCTTGGAAACCCTACATTCTCTTGAAAAGTGTCCATGTTTATAGACATTTTAAATCGATTCCACTTTTTGACTTGTCAAACCAATCTCTTTGACCATTTATGTCCAGCTTCTTCCCTATTCTCTTGATAAACCTTCTTGCTCTGATTTTCAGCATTGCCATCTCCCATTGAAGATCCATTTCTTCTAGATCATCAGGATGAAGTTGTTCCAGATCTTCTTGAGAAAGTTTGAAGGTAGAGTTGGGGTTAGCTTGCAATGGAAACCCACAAATCCACAGCATCACAAAGATTAATCTAGAGATATAGAGTTAACACCGATAACCTTGAGTATGATTAGACTAACTCCATAGAGCATAATCAAAAACAGCTTTTGTTAGTGCCTTTTGATAGTTATATAATTGTTGTTAAGAGACAAAGGCCACATTAAGTGAATTTTGACTGTGCTTGAAGAACCAGAAATTTAGGTACCAATCTTTTTTTCAATATTTTATACAAGACAAACCAACTGATGGTTTCAATTTCCCCCCACCTTATTCCTGCCAGATTAAATGCATGATTCTTCCATTTAGATGGATGACTTTCTCAATAGCTTTAGGTTTATAATCTTCCTGGTTTTAATCACATTCTCCATGTATCTCCAACTGACTTATATGTTTATATGTAACCTATTAAAGGTTTGATCTAATTGTTTCCTGAACTTAATGCAGCAAAGTTCACATATTGTTTGTTTTTAGAAGTGTCCCTCTTAACCTACTTAGACTCCTTGTTCCATCCATACCTTTTCCTCTAAGCCTCCATTGGCAACTTGCATCTGATAGGAGTGGAACTTCAAGTTGGTCTTTGTTGTAAGTGTCCATCAACCAGGGTTCTCTTGCTATCCCACAACATTTTCAATTCATCTATTCCTGTTTTTCTCTTTTCATTCAGCAGAGGTGGTTTTCATACTCCAGTTTTAAAAAAAAAAAAAACTATTCCAACAGTCTATCTCAGCACTTTAAAACCCATACTTAGAATACTTCCCCATAGGGATTAATCAACATAAGAAAATATTGTTCTGTCCTCAATAGCCAGAGATCATAAGTCTCACTAGAGTTAGTGATCAAGGTAGTCTTGCCAAGTCAGATTGTTTAGTGGTAGTTCCTACCTCTATCTTATCACAAAAACAATTGATCTTGGATGAATTGGTTGATTCTTTCTAATTCAAAAGCTTCACACAAGCTCTGATTACCACTTGTGTTTTTAGAACCCAATGAATAGATCTTTAACTCCTTATCTGTAAGTTTATGTACCCTGGGAAAAATTCCAAAAATACTAAGAAAGAAACTTTGATTAATGATATAAACTATGGCGAATCTAGTTGTTATATCACTAGAAATTATTCTTAAGAAACAGAAAAGTAATGTTCTGACACAAAGATATAAACAACACAATAAGCTTCACTCATATATTAAAACGATCACTCTGACTTAAGTTATATGGGTTTAACAACTTTGAAGCTATGACTCAATGGAAAACTAAGAGTGAAAAACTATCTTAATCTATACCCCTAGGATCCCCTTTAATACCGACCAAGGATCCTACAAGGCTTACATACATACCTAACTTGACAGTGCAATCTTTTCTATAAATAAACGTACTCTTCTTAATCCACATAAGTTATACATATCTTCTATTTACAAAAAATAACTTAATACTTAGCATAATCAATCTTTAACTCTTAACTGTCTTTATCCTTTTGACAACAATTAAGTCTTCTAGCATTTGTAATTCAGCAGTGAATGGTTAATGTAAGCCTTGTAGGACTCCTTGGTGTATAAAAGGGGATCCTAGGGTATAGAAAAAGATAAGTATTCCATCTTAGTTTTCCATTGAGTTCATAGCTTCAAAGTTGTAAACCCTAATCCACTAAGTCAGAGTGATCGAAAAAATATATTGAAGCTTATTGGTGTATGATTATATCTTTGTGGTCAGAACATACGTTTACTGTTTCATTAAGAATACTCTTAGTATATAAAGCTAGATTCCGCATGATTATAAAATCATTCAATCAAAGATTCATTCTTAGTAATTTTGGATATTATCCAAGGGTACTAAACCTTACAAGATAAGGAGTTAAAGATCTATTTCATTTGGATCAACAAGTGGTATCAGAGGCGTAGGTGTGAAGCTTTTGTAATAAGAAGAATTCATCCTTTCATCAAAGATCTATTTTTTTAGTGATAAGAAAGAGGATAGGAACTAACCACTAACAATCTGACTCAAACTACTATCCACAACCTATTAGTACTATATCTCATGTCTAATGAGGACAGAACAATATTTTTCTTATGACCGATGTACACCCTATGGTAAAGTAATTAAAATGGGAATATAAGTGCTGAGAAAGAACTGTTGGAATAGTTAAACAGGAGTAAGACCCCCACTCTTGAAGAAAAACAGTATAGAAGAAAGAAATGAAAGCAAGAGCAACGCTCAGTTGATGACACATCCAAACAAAGACGCAAGCTGAAGTTCCACTCATATCAAGATGCGCAAAGTTGCCAATGGAGGCTATAGAGTAAAAGTATGGATGGACAAGGATTCAAAAGGTTCAGAGTACGCTCCTCAACAACAATATGAGAACTTTGCTGCATTAAGTTCAGAAACAATAGATCAAACCTTTAATAGGTTACAAAAACATATCAGTCAGTTGGAGATCCAAGGAGAAGTGATTAACCAGGAAGATATAAACCTAAAGCTCTTGAGAAGTCTTTCCAACTAAATGGAAGACTCATGCTTTAATCGTAGGAATAATGAGGAAATTGAAACCTATCAGCTTGGCCGACTTTGTATAATAACTTGTAAAATATAAGAACTAAAATTTACAAGGTTCAATCAAGCACAAGTCAAAATTCACATAATGTGGCCTTTGTCTCTAACAACACTAATAACATCAACAGCACTAACAAAGCAGATGATACTGCTCATGGAGTTAGTACTACTCATACTCAAGGTAATGGTGTTAACTCTATATCTCTAGATAATCTTTGTGATGCAGTGATATGTGGTTTCCCCTGCAAGTCAAACCCAACTTCACCTCAACTTTACTCAAGAGATCTGGAACAACATCATCCTGATGATCTCGAAGAAAAAGGATCTCAATGGGAGATGACAATGCATAAAATCATGAGAAGAAGTGTAATCAAGAGATAGGGTGAGAAGCTGGACATAAAGGTCAAAGAGTTGGTTTTGACAAGTAAAAAGTGAAGATTTCAACTGTCATAAACATGGACAGCTTTGCAATAGAATGGTAAGGAATACCAAGAAATTAGTGAGAACCAATGTAAAAGAGAATAATACAATAACTAATTCATGGAGACCCAACCCATAGAATGCCTTGCTAGCTCATTATGTAATTGGAGTATATTATTGGAGCTACCAAGCTAAAGAAGAGAAACCACAAACCATGCATTGAATGGCATATACATCTTCAGTAAGTTCATCAAGTTCAGATTCTGAGATAGATTCCATTTTGTTTCTAAAACATGGGTGTAAAAAGCTTATTGCTACTCTTAAAGAAACTAATTAATGATAATTTGTCACTCTGAATACAAAAAGTCATCAATTAAATTTATAACTTATAAAGCAGGTTTAGAAATCAGTAAAAGCTAGACAGCTCACTAGAGTATAAAAATGAGACTGTGATGTTGAAAGAGAGCATAAATTGTTTTAAAACTTAAAGTAGACTAAGAGATAATGCCTTAAATGAATAACAAAATAAATTTGTGGAAAAAGTTAGAAAAATATAAGTGGACCAGTTAAAACAAACATTAGAGAAGTTTCAAAATTCATCCAAGTCTTTAAATAACATACTGGAAAGTTAAGTAATTGACAAGTTTAAAACAGGACTAGGATATGATGCAGCTACTGCAGTAGAAAGTTTTGTGAATTTAACTTATAAGGCTGGATCAGATAAGGGATATCATTTTGTTCCCCCACCTCTAACAGGTAATTTCATACCTCGCAAACCTGATCTAACATTTATGGATGAAATAGTTGAAAGTGAAAAATTGGATATTACTACTGTTGTTACACCTTGTAATGATAAGATAGTTGAAAATAAGGGTGTTTCCAACACAGTTGAATCTAATGCTGTTAGGATGAACAACGCTAGTGCTCTAATCATTGAGGATCAGAAATCTGATGATGAAAGTAAGATAAATTATACTGTTAGACCTAGCACTGAAAAGATAAAATCTGTTAATACTAGTTTTAAAAAAAGTGAAATATATGCTTCCTAATACCAAATCATAAAGGGAACCAAAGAAATTGGAACAATCTTATATCCCAAAGACTAGGAAGTGATTTTAAAATGACTAATAAAGCTTGTTATGTTTGTGGTAGTTTTAAGCATCTACATTATGTGTTTGATAAAAAGGTTGTAAGGCCAGTGTGGAACAACTCAAGATGGGTGAATCACAAGAACTTTACTAATAAATTAACTCACCCACACCCCAAAAGAAGTTTTATTCCACAAGCAGTTTTAACTAGGTCAGGGAAACTTAGTACTGCTGGTGTAGCGGTTAATACTGTCAGACCAGTTAATACTGCTAACACAAAAGCAGTTAATACTGACAGATCAGTTAATACTGCTGCCTCAAAACCAATTGTGAACCATCCTAAAACTAAAATAAATGCTTTTAAAAGAGGATATTCACAAAGTTCAAGTCCTTTTAAAAGACATTTTGCAAACAAGAACATTATTTTCAACAAAAATGTTAATACTACCAGGGTAAAACATACTACTACTAGGGATAGAGCAGTAGTAGTTAAATAAGGAAAAGGGCTATGCGTTAAGGCACCAGCAAGCTTGTTTGGAAAGCAAAAATATAATTGCATCAACTACATTCAATAATATAGCTTACATTGATGCACGAGGCAGATCCAAGTTAATAATGGCTTGGATCCCTAAAAGAGTCTAAATTCTCTTATTTTATGTGCAGGGCAACCCACAACAAAAGGAGTACAAAGAAAAAGGAGTTATTGATAGTGGTTGTTCCAGGCACATGACAGTAAACAAGTGCTATCTTGAAGAATATGAAGATTATGATGTTGGATTTGTTTCCTTTGGTGATGGTAAAGGAAGAATTTCTAGAAAAGGTAAAATCAAAACAGGATCACTGGATTTTGATGATGTGTACTTTTGTAAGGAGCTTAAGTATAATTCTATTCAGTATGGTCACAAAAGTTGAGACAAAAAGACAATTTACTTTTTAACAGACATTGAGTTCTTCTCTTATCTTCTAACTTTAAGCACTTGATAAAAGTTAAGTGTTGCAGAGAGTTCCAAGAAAGGACAACATTTTATATTGTTGACCTAAAGAGTGTTGTTCCCACTAGAGGTTTAACTTTTCTTCATTGCTAAGGCCATAAAGATGAATCCAATACATGGCACAGGAGGCTTATGGCACATAATTTTAAAACAAATGAAAGAACTTGTGAAAGGAAAATCTGTAAAAGATTTACCTTCAAATATTTTTAAAAATGATCATTTCTTGTAGTTGCCTGTCAGAAAGGAAAGCAAACAAACCTCCATAAGACCAATCATGTGAACTCAATCAGCAAACCCTTACATATTGCTTCATATTGACTTATTTTGTCTACAAATGTTAAGAGTTTAATGAAAAAGGTCTTATTGCCTAGTTGTCTCTGATGACATTAGTAGATTTTCTTGGTATTCTTTTTGGCCCACAAGGATGAGAATATGGGGATTCTAAAGACCTCATAACATAAATAGATAATCAGACTAATCATAAATGTAAAAGTTATCAGGAGTGACAATGAAACTGAGTTTAAGGAATAGATATTGAACCTAGTTTATTTTGAAATGAAGGGGATAAGAGGGAATTCAGTATGGCCAGAACTCCTCTAAAGTAGAATGATGTATCTGAGAGGACGAATAAACACTGATAGAGGCTGCAAGAACTATGCCTAGTAGACACTAAGTTGCCAACCACCTATTTTGGTATGACGCATTAATAACTGCTTGCTATGAGCTAAATAGAGTCTTAGGACCTTAAGTCCTCCAAGACCAAGACACCTTATGAACTTAATTCCATGGAATACCTCCACTATATATTTCCATGAAACCTTTTTTGGGTGTCCTGTTACCATCATAAAACTGGATCACTAGGCAATTTGTGATATGGTAAAGCTGATGAGTGATATTTTTTGTTGGGTATTCTGTGTTAGTTAAAGCTATGAGATGTATTTTAAACATGAGGACCAGGATAGTAATAAGAGGACCCTTAAAACAATTAGATTTCTTGGAAAATACACCTAATGAGAAAGGAAATTGGACCAGAGTGTCTTTTTGATATTGATTCTTTGACAAAATGCTATGAACTATGTCTAGTTGGCTGTAGTGAAACAAACTAATAGTATGTGCCAGGAACCCAAAGATAACATTGTTGCATGTCAAGCTCAAAAAGGAAAAAGAACAATGAACAAGAGATACATCCTCAATACCTTTATGCACACAGTTCCCTATAATGTCTCAAGGTCCTAAGATAGTGAAGGGGGTGTTGAAATTAAGCCTACTGGTATTTGCATTTTACTCAACCTATTCCCCTTGTAAAACGAACCAAAATACCAAAAACAAAGTAAATAAAAGGCAAATATATTCATGTTTTTAGTGTTTTGTGTATGTGCAATAATGGATATTAAAGAAAAGTACAAAGATCAAAGCAAAAAACCTACAAAGCCAAACACGAGAATGAAAGAGTGCACAAGAGCCTTGGAATTATCAAGTTTATGGTCAAGCAAAATCAGACGCCTGGTCAACAATGGTCCAACTCCACAAAATGACAAAAACCCTTAAAAAACCAAAGAGCCCCTTAATGTTAAAAAAAACCCCTATTTCACTATAAGACCCTAAAATCATAACATCGATATTCCTATAACTAAACTTAGGATCTAACGGTCGTTAAGTCCCTTATATAAACCACTTAATCTTTTAACCATTTACTAAGCCCAAACCATAATTCATATCCCAAAACCCTTTCTCGAGCCCAAGTCAACTATGCGGGTCAAATAGTTTTCACTGTTCACCCGTCTTCCCCAAATTTACCCTACCCAAATTAATTTCATTAAAGTGAAATTCACCCTTCTAGAAGCTCACCTCTGACACCCCTGACAATTTGGCAGTCCATGTTGGCGATCCCAACAAATTTGATTGGAGGATAGGACATGTAAGGCAAAGAACGGCTTAGATCATTACTTGGAGGTTAAACAAGGATTGAAGAGTCAAGATTAAAAGTGGGGGAGCGTATGGGAGGCCTAGAAGCTTCATCTTATGGTTATAAATAGAAGCATTTTCACACACAGGAGGGATCATCTAGGAGTAGGATAATTTAGAGTAGGGTAGAATAGCTTATTTTTAACTTATTATTTTCCCAATGTAATTTCCTTTTATAAGTAATGTAATCTTAGTTTTATTAATAAAAGTTCATTTACTAAAATCTTGTCCCTTAAATTCTGATTTATTTTTATGCAATTAATCTCTAAGATGTTTTTAAATAAGTTCTCATTTCTGTTTTTAGCTATTTGTAAATCAGTTTAAGCTTTACTATATAGTTTCAATAAATAACTCAAATTACCCTTGTTTGATTATGGATTTCGTCCAGTGTAATGATAAGCCAAACTTGACGGGCTTATTGGACATTAACTGGTTTGTGTATATAACAAGCAAGAACTTGATTGATAATCCTTAAGCATTTTAGGTCCTAGTATTAGTGCAAAGGACAAATGGTACTCTTCCTCTTTCTTATTTTCTTATTTTTAGCTTAATTTTTCCTATTTGCTTATTTTAGCTTATTGTGCTTAACTATGGCCATTTAAATACTTATTATACTGATATTATGTTTTTGATTATCCTTTTTTGCTTGTAGTTAGTTTAGATTCTTAAGTTCTCAGGTATTTGTCCTTAAAACAGTCAAAAAACCATAAAATAGTACATAATGAATTAGCTTATTGATTCTGCTTATTTGAATGTTGAAATATTTTCATTAGGTCTTATTTTAGCTTAGCATTATCTGGTATTTGAAGTTTATGTCTTAAATCTAAATTTATAAGCTAAAAAATGGTGTTGATCAATGTAAAGGGGTGTTTGGCTAAGGACAATACTAACATAAGTTAGTACTGTCCATGTACATTTGGCTCTTTGCATTGGTTTCAAATATCAAATTGAAGTTTATAAGGTTAGGATTAAAAGTTATTGTGAGGCTTAATTAAGTTTTCAATAGTTTGAGTTTAGATTGTTCAAATCTGTGGTCATTAGTTCAGTAACTTAGGGATTTTTAGTTTAGATCAATTCTAGATACTAGAACTACTCTATTTGTTTTTGTTTTAGTGTTTTAAAAGTGTTAAATTCAAGTCTTTAAACCTGCACTCTTTGATTTTGAGTTTTGTTTAAAAAATTGCAAACTGCATCAGCAACAAAACAACAAAACAGCCATTTTTAAGCTTAATTTTCAGAGGGTAAAAGTAGTTGTTAGGTTTTGATTTTTTGTGCACAAGTAGATTTTAGGACAATTTAGTTATATTAGGGCTTATTTTGTAATAAGAATCTTATTTCCTTATCTTTTTTCAAGTCTTAAAGTAGCACTTTGTCTTTTTATTCAAAAAAAAACTAAAAGTAAAGTAAAATGAATTTTCAGCTTTTTAAACTAGTTTTTTTCATTAATCATTTGAGTTTCAAAATAGTTTTCAAAAGTAGTTTTAGGTAGCTTTTAGGTCATTGTTTAAGCTAGAGCAAGTCATATTTCCATAATGTTCCATTTATTTGCTTAAAAATAAGCTCAAAGTTACCTTAAAGGACTGTTTGGGTTAACAGTTTTAGTTTAAGTGCTTATTTGGATTTTCAGCTTATAGCTTGCTTCTTTGTGCTTATTTCTAGTTTAGAATAGTTTTAAGAAAAAGGTTAAAGTCTTAGCTTATTTAATATTGTCATTAGCTTAATTTGTCATTTAGTAGAAAAGCATGCATTAAATAATTAAAGCTAGCAGTACTGAACTTTAAGTTAGTACAGCTGATGCTTATTTAAGCTCATTCTCTTGCTTGTATTATTATTTGCACATTCTTTTCATAGATCTTATTTAGGTTAGGGTTAGTTTAGAAGTTGCTTATTTTGCTAGGTCTTAGCTTATTTTAGCCTCTTAGTTGCTTAAGTTTTCTTAAAGTTCAAAAAGTAGTTTTATATAATTTGTTTGCTTTTCAGCTGATTTCCAGCTTATTTAAGGAGTTTCAAAAATGGTTGCTTTTATTAAAATTGATAGTTTTCAGATTTTCTACAACTTTGTTTTTTAGGTTTTTGCAAAAATAAAAAAAAAGGAAGAGGGGAAATCCAGGGTGAGCAAGGCTCGAACCCTGGACCTCTACCCTCCTCAACCCTTTCAAAGTCTCAACACCACACTCACACACCAACGTGCCCTTGGGACTTTTCTGTCCTAAGGTGCATATGTTATTCTTTTAACACCTTTTCAAGCTCTTTTTCATATAAGCCATTCGAATGCTTTTTAGCTTTTTCCCGGCTTATTCAGTTTAGATTTCTAGGATTTTATATTTTTCTTGCGTTCCTTATAGCTTAGTCTATTTTTAGTAATTTCCTTAAAATTTTAACTCAAAGTTTTGTATTTTTAATCATTTTTCTTTACTAAAAACTTTAAAAAATCATAAAAATTAGAAAAATAATCTAAAAAATTATTTTCTTTTTTCTAAAATTTTCTTTTATCATTATCTAGGCTTAGGTTTAAAAATAATTTTCGTAAGGTTAAAATTTAGTAAAGTCACGTTTTAAAGAACGGGATTTCGTTCCCGTTATCGTTTTCTTCGTTTTTAAGCTTTAAGTGTTCCCATTTTAGAATTTCCTTAGCCTTTTCTTATAAGTTAGTAAAATAGGATTAGGAAAATTAGAAAAGTCATTTTAGGTTTAATTTTAGATAATTTAGGCTTTAAATGTCGCGTTTTTAATTCCCGTTCACATTTTAATACTTACGTGTTTAATTTTCAGTTCTTGTTTACTTGTTTTCGAGTATTTGTCTATTTGTTATTTATATTTAGTAAGATTTAGAAAACCCAAATCAACTCTTTTTAAAACTATTCAAAACGCGCGATCACGGACTTAGCCGATTCTCAATTCACGCTTCGCCGAGGAAACGACCCGGGAGGTTTTTGAACTTTACTTTGGATAAAAGTAACTTTCTAGAACCCGACGGAAAAATACTTTACTATACTATAATTTGATAATCTCATTCTATATTATATATATTATTATATAGTGTGTTCGGAGACATATCAAGTTTTTGGCGCCGTTGCCGGGGAAGTATGCTACGATTATCGCGTTTCGTTCGACGATTAGTGTTTTGAAGAACCTTCCTTGTGAAGTTATTTTCTGTTTGTGAATATTTTCTTTAATTTTAATATTAAAAATAACCATTTGTTAATCGTTGTTACGGCTCACCTTTAGATTACGTGCTATAAGGAAAGTTTAAGGCGGGTTTGATCAACATCACCCAAAAGGAGAAGGGTTATTCTAAATAGCGCCTCGCGCTTACCAACTCCTCCGCTTTCTTGTAAGTATTTTTAGAGAGCTACCGTGCACGTTTAGTTTTCGGTTACCAAAAATATTTTTTATTTTAATTTTTTTTCTTATGAATTATTTTCAAAAGCCCAAAAATATTCTTCGTTACCTCTATCTTTTTAATACTTTTCTTCTTATCCCTCTATAGTTTTTTGAATTATATTCTTATGACGTCATTTAACCAACGTGAGTGTACGGGGTGTAGACAACCATGTGATGGCTTTTATTATTATCTATGTACATGTTCGCAGTGTGGTGTTAATCTTCTATTTGGAACTGTTTAAATTGCACTTATGTGATGGAAAGCCTTTCCACTTGTGAGGGTGTGAAGCCCTTTAAAGGAGGGATTTTGTTCATTATTTTCGCTTACAAGAAATGGAAATTCAATTCGATTTTATAATCAAATCCAAACTCTTTAATGAATCTCAAAATTATTCTGTACTACCCTCCACCAACCTCGTTACGAGACTAATTTTTGTGAGTTATGTTAAACGATAGCTCATTTTGGTTACGATTGTCCAACACAAGTTCCGTTTAATTCTAATCCGGACCCTTGTCACAATCAAAACTTCGATAATAATTTTCCACTAACTTCACCAAGTTTTCCACAACAATACCTTTGTTGTGAAAACTGTAGGGGTCCTCATGCGACTTTTCAGTGTCAACCAATGAACCAAGATTTCTATAATTCTAATCCTTCCGGTTTTGACCAATTTCAACCCCCGCAGTTTCCCGTCAAATATCCTCCTCAAGAGACGAATAAAGAAATTTTGCAAGCTCGAGAAGACTTAATGGAAGCTATACAAGTCTTTTTAAAGGAGTATGATCATATACCTCCTAATGAAAAGTGCATGGTTTTTTTGCTAGCTGAGGAGAGATTTCTTAAGATTAAGCAAACTATGAAAGAAAAGCATAATCAACCTAAAGTTATACAAGATTTGCTTCTTAAGCTTATGAATGATTTACAAATTCTTAAAGGAATTCAACAAGAGAAGGAGAAGCCGACAGCTCAAAGTTTTACTCCATATTGGAAATTTTCTATGATCGACGATATGGAAGTGTTAATGAAAGACATTCACACCTTCTTAAGGAAGTTTAGTCGTATATCTTTTGGAGTAACACCAAAGGTTTTATTGGTAGCTTGGGAGAGATTTGGCAAAATTAAGGATGCTTTGACGGACGAGCAATATCAACAAGAGGATATTCAAGAATTGATAAGTAAACTCCTTGAAGATGTGCAAAATATTAGTGAAGAGCTATAAGAATATATTAATTGTCTAAGCTAGAATCGTCCTACTATTTTCTTTGACGATGATGATGAGTATACTATTATATATTGCAAGCCTAAAGCAATTACACCCGACTTACCGATCGAGGAGCCCGATAACTCTCTAAGTATGGGGGATGAGCATCTTTGCACTATTCTGGAAACGGAATCAGACGAATTAATAAAGTCTAGTGTTAAGAACCTTGTCCTAATCCCAAGTGAGTTCGAGGGTATTTCCAAAGATACGTGTGATGTGCCCGTTTGTGAAGATCCTTCCATTTTTGATGCTTTAAACGATCATTCTGAGATTTTATCCGATTCCAACGATGATGGTACTTCAAGTGATGATGATGATTTTAAGGACATCGAGTATGTTAGCTTAGAGGAGGTGAATAATGACCAAGAAGAAGAAGAGATTGACTTAGAAGATATTCTTCAAATCCAAAACATTATTCTTCGTGAGAAATTATTAAACATCCATCGTCTTATTACTAATATCGAATCTTTGAAAAACAACCCTACTCCTGATTTTGTGCTCAAGTCTCCCTCTTTAATTCCTATTTTCGTCACGGATAGTGATTCGTTCTTTGAGGAGTCTGATACTTCTCTTTCTCATTCAGATAACTCTTTACCTAAATTCGAGACTTTCAGCGATCATACGGAAGAGACAAGAAGTGGCAGTACCACTACTCATGCTAATAACTCTCTTCCCGAATATGATTCGTTTCTTTTTTAGATTGAGCCCGATCAAGGAGAATTGACTAGCGTTGTTATTTCTGATAATTCAAATGATCCTCTTTTGGAAATTCCTGAGTTTAAATCATTCCACTTTGATCTTGATCCGTTATTTCCTCGTCCTCCTCCAGAACCACCAGATATTGAGATTAGTTTAATTATTGAGACCGATGCACTAGTGATAAACAATGTTGATGAACTTAATGAGGATGAATGTTTTGACCCGGGGAGAGGTGAGAATAATGTTGAAGTTGACGATTCCTTCACATTTGTCACTTGGACTTTTCTCCCGTTTCTCACCTACCCTGAGGTTTCTCCTTTACTTTCCTCCACCAAAAATGAGGATACCATTTTTGACCCCGGCATATCCACTTAGCGCTGGTGGCCTCTCATCGGGATGAAACTTTCATGTGCTTTAATGTTTATCCAAACATTAATGAAACCCCGATTGAGATTTTCTCTTCCATTTTCACTCTCCCTAAGGACAAATAAATTCAGGGATCGAGTCAAGCTATGTGACTCGGTTACCAAAAACAAGCCGCTTCATGGGAGGCAACCCATGCTTATCCATTTTCTATTTTTCTTTCTAGTTTCTAATGTGTGTGAGGAGGCTTGTACTCTTCCGTTCT
>BQNB010053821.1:15736-39822 GCA_026074375.1 Tanacetum coccineum | reverse complement strand
CTTAGATACAACCTGTGTGCATCGCACGGGTTTGCATGTTCAACAACGCATCTAAACATTACACGGCCAATTCCCAAAGTATACACAATCAGACTAACGCATCAACATTCTAACAAAATCATTATGCAAGCAACCACATGAGAAATTTTTTTGACACAAGCCGTGTGCATCGCACGGGTCTGCATGCCTCGTACTATATAATATTGAGTTGGGGGATTTGAATGGGCAGTATTAATGACATAGTGTATTGATGGAGCAGCAAGTTTAAACAATGATTGAGGCATGAAAACTTAAAGGATCTTTATATAATCCCATTAAAGCCCAAAAACATCCCAAGCCTTTCCATCTGCCCTCATTCATACATAACCATAGCACGTCTCTTCATATGAACGAGTTCGAGGGAGTTAATGATTTTTATAATTTGTAGAGTATAAGAAGATAAATATAGTGTGGATGAAAACTGAAGATTCGATGATTCTTCGGCATGATTTTTAGGTAAGTATTCCAATTCAGTTATTAAGCTTACCTTTTCATATTAATTTTTAGCTTGTGAATTAAATTTGTTACTTATTGGCTTGCAAAACGTTCGTATGTAAAATATTCCGCAAGGCGAAAGATTAATGATTTGGTTTGATTACATAATGTAAGTGGTTTTTAATATGAACAAGTTAGTAAGGGGGTGTTGGGATTGCTTATTTTGTCGGCATTTTGAAGACGATTGGTTGGAGATTGAGGGCCTGAAATTCCCTCAAAGTTTAGAACAATTAGTAACAAACCCCCCCCCCCCCCCACGGCATTGAGAGGCACTAAAAGACCATAAAACCTTTGACAATGAAGGTCTAAATCCGATGGTACCAACGCATCCTCCTTCTTATCTTCTCTAGATAAACTGTTCTTAAAAGCCTGTCAATTTTTTCTATTGAATGGGTAAAAAACTGTTTTTGATACACAAGCGAAAAGTAAAGAAAACCCATATTTTGGTGTGTTTCGGTGTATATTGATGTTTTGTTGGTATTTTCATGTACTTCATATATTATGTCGTATAAACTTATAACCTAAAGGTTCGTTACTTCTTGTGGAGAATTAAGTAATCATTATCATATGCCCTTAAGATAGCTGGAAAAAACTTTTTTGATGTTCTGAAGATTCAGACTATTACACGCACACTTCTTGGTAAGAATCAAAACTGGATAATATATTTATGTAGATAGTTGCCTTTTGAGTCATATTTAAGACATATGCCTAATATATAGGATAAAGGTATTAATAAAATATATACTTACTATTGCCGTCATAAATCTGTAGTTTGATATATATTCCGTACAGGCAACAAGCATTGATAGAATAGTAAAAAAGAACAGTTTGCATGGGAGAAAAATATAAATATGTTGCATTTCCCGTCAATATCCTTGATTCTTCATGAGTAAAAGGGTGAGTATGTCTCAGTTAAGGTTAAATGATGGATGAGTCCAATTCAGATTACTCATTTACTTATTTTTGAATTACTATAGCACGTGAACTATGAATTCAATGTCCTTTTGATGAAGCTTTCATCTATTGGTATAATGCATCGTTAGACTTCACATTCTTTTTTGGTCAACAGATCACGTTTTGTGGCGTGTCTTTAAGGTCTTACAATGAAGTGCCCCGTATTTATGTTGGGTGCAGGAGATAATGGGTAATCGGTTCGCGAATGGTAAGGTCTGTAAGACGCTTTGCCAATAAAGAATCCTTAAAACTTTTTGTCCTCTTGGATTCTATGTGTTTGTAGTTAAAGCTAGAAATCGCACTAAAAAATCCTATCATTTGGAGATAGTAAGTTTTAATCTTATGTGAAGGATCAAATAATACGTTTTACACTTAAGTATGATCTTACAATGGACAAATTAATTATTTTGTTGATAGGTTTGTGGCTGAAGACGTGCAATACAAGGTAATCGTTGGGATCATGGTACAGGTGGTAATCCTTAAGTCATTTATCAGTAAAAAATACTAAACAAAATATGAAGAAAATTACGATAGATAAAAATGATTTGGTTAATTCAGTTTTGTTAAAAAAAAAGGTATGCCGATTGGGCGTAACCACAGTAGATGAAGCCATAATTTAACATGAGGGTTAGGTCCAAATATCAATTATCAGATACAAAAAACTCACGACTTACTATATTTTAGGTCTACTTTTCTATTTTGAACGCATGGCTCCTCCGTGGGTGACAAACCATAGATGGATATTTGTGTCAGAGGTGTTAATTTTGTTAAACAACAAAAATCTATTTTTCTTAATGCATCCCGATGCCGCTCAAATTATGTTGTGTATTGTTTTGTTTTTTTTTTTTTCCAAATGCAAACCTAGCTGAATTTGTGGTCGTTGTTCTGTGCCAGGCTCTTCCAGCAAAAACTCAATATTGGAAATAAACAAGAAGAAGAGTAATCAAAAGGGCTAATAACAGAAAATCAATTATTATTCCTCCTATCTTCAAAAACTTACTGCATGTATAAATTAAATTTTCAAGGACAAAGTATGAGTTTTTGAAAATATATATAAACATGAGCACTTTACGAAATTTGAGACAAATATGAAAAGATTAAGAGTTTATATCTCATGTGATGATTACCATATCTCAATTCCTATGCATTTTTATTATAGAATGAAAGAATTTTGGGTGGGTGCCAACTTATCTTTATGGCAAGCAATTATACTTTATAAATTATAGAACTAGTAGTATAATCAATAATCTCCGTGGGAAGTTTGGAGTGGGCTTATGTTGGGCCAACCCACTTAATACATAGTCGCCGCCATGTGGAGTACTATGTAGTTTTCGTAGGTGGCTGGGCCACATTTGATCCTTGACTGCTTTGTCAGAGGCGGTATATGATTTTTATAATTTGTAGAGTTAAGAAGATAAATAGTAGTGGTGGATGAAAACTGAAGATTCGTTGACTTCGACATGATTTTTAGGTAAGTTATTGCAATTCAGTTATTAAGCTTACCTTTTCATATTATTTTTAGCTTTGTGTATTAAATTTGTTACTTTGGCTTGAATAAAGTTGGTATGTAAAATTTCCCAAGGCGAAAGATTAATGGTTTGGTTTGATTACAGAATGTAAGTGGTTTTTATATGAACAAGTTAGTAAGGGGGTGTTGGGATTGCTTATTTTGCCGCATTTGAAGAAGATTGGTTGGAGATTGGAGGGTCTGAAATTCCTCAAAGTTTAGAACAATTTGTAACTAGCATGAGTGGCACTAATAGACTAGATGCAAAAATCTTTGCAATGAAGCTTAAATCTATGGTACCCCTTAGTCTTATCTTCTCTAACAAACTTTCTTAAAAACCTGTAATTTTTCTTATTGAATGGGTAAAAATATGTTTTTGATCAACGCAACCCATTTTTGGTGTGTTTGGGTGTATATTATGTTTGTTGTTTTTCATGACTCGAAGATTATGGCGTATATCTTATAACTTATAGGTTCGTTATTTCTTGGGAGAACTTAAGGAATCATTATCATATGCCCTTAAAGCTGGAAACTTTTTTGATGGTTCTGAAGATTCAGACTATACATGCACACTTCTTGGTAAGAATAAAACGGTGGATGAATATATTCTGTAGATAGTGCCTTTTGATCAGTTTAAGACATAGCCTGAATATATATGTTAAGGTATTATATAAATATTAATTTACTATTGCCTCATAAGATATGTGGTTGATATAGATTTCGTTCTGCACAAGCTTGATGAGAAAGAAAAAGAACAGTTTGCATGGGAGAAAAATATACAATATGTTGCATTTCCCGCCATATCCTGTGATGTCTTCAGGTGAGTTCATTAAGTTAAATGTTGGATGAGTCCATTTCAGATTACCATTTACTATTTCTGAATTATATAGCACGTGTAACTATGAATTTTAGATATCCTTTTGATGAAGCTTCATCTTTGGTATAATGCATCGTTAACTTCACATTCTTTTTGGTTAACAGATCACGTTTTATGCATGTCTTTAGGGTCTTACAATGAAAGTGACCCCGTATTTGTTGCAGGGGATAATGGGTAAGCGGGTTCGCGAATGGTAAGGTCTGTAATGCTTGCCAATAAAGAATCCTCAAACTTTTCCTCTTGATTCTTTTGTTAGTTAGAGCTAGAAATCGCACTAAACTTTGAGATAGTAAGTTATCATATGTGAAGATCAAATAATCTGTTTAGCACTTAGTATACTTACAATGACAAATTAATTATTTGTTGTCAGGGTTGTGCTGAAGACGTGCAAACAAGGTAATAGGGGATCATGTACAGGTGGTAATCCTTAGTCATTTACAGTAAAAAACAATCAAAATTTGAAGAAAATTACGATAGATAAAAATGATTGGGTTTATTCAGTTTTGTTAAAAAAGGTATGTCAATTGGCGTACCAGTGACGAAGCCAGGATTTAACATGTGGGTGGGCCAAATATCAATTAGCGGTTAAATAAACTCACGATGTTACTGTATTTTAGTTCTAATTTTTTAATTTGAACGCATGGCTCCTCCGTGGGGACGGAACCAAGATGGATATTTGTGTCGTAGTGTTAATTTTATTAAAAAAATTGATTTTTCTTAAATGCATCCGATCCCTAAAATTATGTGTGTGGTATTGTTTGTTTTTTTCCAAATTCACCTGCTCAATTTGTGTCGTTGTTTTGTGCCTGCTCTTCCGCAATAACTTAATATTGGAAACAAATAAGAAGAAAGTAACAATAAGCTAATAACAAGAAAATCAATATTATTCCTCCTATCTTCAAACAAATTACTGCATGTATAAATTAAATTTTCAAGGACAAAGTATGAGTTTTGAAAATATATAAAATCATGAACACTTTTAAATTTGACTAAATGAAAAGTTATAAGTTATAACAGTGTGATGATACCTATCTCATTTCCATATGCCTTGTTTATAGAATTTTGGGTGGGCAAACTTATCTTTAGTGGAGCAATATACTTTAACATTATAGAACTAGTAGTAGTATCTCGTGGAAGTTTGGGGTGGGCTTTGGCGTGCTATGTAGGGGTGTTGCCCATTGATCCTTGTTCTTTGCCGTGGCGGTATACATGAGGCGTGGATTGTGAACCTCCGAATCTTTACCATGTAAACGTTTTAATTTTCACTTACAAGACATGGGTTAGACAGTAGAGGGAAAGGCTTAGATCAACTAATTTGGATAAGCTTCGTAGCGAGCTTCAAATTTCTTTATCCACTGCATTCGGGTAAGGCTAATAAAAGATCCTACAACTTTTCGTTTTTGTATAATCATTAATAATTGTAATAAAAAGATCCTACGACTTCTCAGTTTTATATACTCATTAATAATTGTAACTGCTATCGAGTGATACAAAAACTATATTGTTATTGCAAATGTAGCTGTTTTGAGCCTTTAACCGTCTAACGACGAAAGAACACATGCTTAGAAGCTGCAACCAAGAGCTATAGCAGATCAGAATGGGGTAGCAATGATACCACAGATGCCGGTGAGTACAATAACTGATACAAGTATTATGTACACAATGCACTCCTATAATTGGTCACGTTACACGCAGGTAAGGTTCCGAGTTGTGAAGAAACAATGCGTACTGCATCATCGCCAATTCTATCAGAGAAAGACAAAGCATGTTACAAAACTTTAATCGCTATCTATTATGAATATCTGTAATGCAATTTTTTAAGAATATATAACATATATGCATCTTGGATCATTGCAGCCAGTTTGATGCCAACGGATTCAGAAGTTATCCAACAATCTGAAGCTGTTGTCATAAGCAAGAAAGTTAGCGCCAAAGAAAAGCTTTCCATGACAATATACGAGAGCTTGTGCTAATGAAGCAACATACTATTTGAGTAGATAAAATGTTAGATTATAATAATATGATATCAATCATATACTTAGGATTTGATATACATTCATGGTTGAACATAGTCATTCTAAATTTTGTGCTTTCCATGTATAGTGTACTGTTGAGTAAAACGGTTAGCTATACATGTTTTCATAGTGTTGCCTAAAACGGTTAGATATACACGTTTTCATAGTTTGCAGCTTCATAATACTTTCTTCATGTTTTCATAGTGTTGCCTAAAACGGTTAGATATACATTCACTGTTGTTCACATGAAGAAAATAGCTTAACAATCCAATTTTGCCCACAGACTAAGCCTGATGCAACGCAAGGGTGTCGACAAGCCTCGTCATGAAATGAAAATCCACTATGTCAAAACAAAACATAAACCTTTTCAAATTTTGTAAACTTATTCTTAAACCTCTCATAATAAATACTCTAAGTAATCGAGTGTTTAACTTTTATTACGATTGAATTATATGTTTGACTAATTTAGTTTTTACTTACAACCATGTCTCCAAGTTTACTTGATCTGATTTTTTTTAAAAGCTATGATATTATTAACAACAAACCAAGAGAAGAAGAATATATAGAAAGAACCAGGAGCCAAAACAAAGCTCAAACCCACATAGAAAAAAAGAAAAGCACCAAGAATAAAAGTTGTCTATACAAATAAAAAAGGATAGAAACCCAAAGATTCCAATTTTCAGTCCTTGGAGAATGACGAGCCGAAATCCGCGTCTTAGCTAATCTCTGAATAGAAGGAAAAATGTCCTCATCCTTAATACTATCGATAGAATCCGGAGGAGAGTTGATTAACTTATTTTTCCATTCCATATTCTCACAAAGCGCATTAAAAAACCCCATGGATAACCTTTTAAGACGAGAACAACTTTTGGAATCAAAATTGCCCAAAGAAATATCTTTGATAGAGAACGAAAGAAAAGATGTGGGGGGGGGGAGCCAAATGCCACAAACTCCACATCGATAACACCCAAGGATAACCAATTAGGTAGTGATCAAATCTTCCTCCACATGCTCGTAAAAAGGACAAAGAGTAGAATCCAAAAGCACGCCCCTAGAGACAAGGTTAATACAGGTGGGGAGTCTATTTAGCGAGGCTCTCCAAACACATATATTAACCTTTCAGGGGGTCCATGAGTTCCAAGCGTGGTGCTCGCCAAGATTACAGTTCGCTAAAGATATAGACTGAATAATATTTGAGAGATAACTAACCTTAAAAATACTTGAGGCATCAAAAGACCAAGTCCATTTATCAATAGAATCTGCGTAGACCGTCAGGGGACCGATCAAAGAGAGCAAATTCGAAATATCAGAACATGCCCTACTGCCGGGGAGGGGGATCTCCAGTCCCAGTTACCACCCCAAACACCGTTAACGAAATGCCAACAATCAATAATTTTACAATCTTTGTTTGAATCGAGGGCATAAAGTCTTGGGAATAAGTCCATGAGTCTAGTGCCATTTCCGCACCAAGGATCTTTCCAAAATAAAATATTATAGTCGTTTAATACTTTCAAGTTGAAGGAATTTTTAAAGTTAGGATCGATGGCCTCAAGGCAATCCACAGCTTTTATAATGTTACCCCAAATACTACTATTAACTATGGTACCTGTTGAAGAATGAAAACCACCATTTTCACCATAGAAAGCTTTAATCACCGACTTCCAAAGAGCCTTTGTGAGAAATCGCCACTTTTACTAACCGAGGAGACTAAGGTTTTTTGCATGAAGGCTACCAATTCCCATACCTCCAATATTAGAATTTAGCAGAATGCTATTCCATTTAACCAACTAACACCACGTTGATTCTCTTTGAAACCCCCAAAAAACCGACTTATAATAGACTCGAGCAGAGGAGAAGTTCCTAATTTCTTCTTCTAAAGATGATTATGCTTGGTATTTTGGGGGAAAGAGTTTTGATAGACTCTTAATAATTCCCTTGTTTGGAAATGCCTCACTATCTTGGTGATCATGGGAGACAACATTAGCGTGAACCATGGAACTTTTGGCAATGTCACGAGTAGGTGCATTGTCTAATTTTTCCGAAACAGCCTTCCATAATATGCCAATTTTATTGATTACTTCATCTTGTTGTTGCTTGAGTTGGGTCCCAAGACTAGACAACCTTCTTTTTTAATAATAATCAAAATCAGACGATACCCTTTTAATTTTTGCTTGGTAATTGAAGGATCCATAGGGCGCATTGGAAGTATATGTCGAGAACGAGCCATTTAAGGGACTTGAAAAAGTTTGAGGTTGTGCCCAGTTGAAGTTTGGTTTGTCTTCCAAGCGTTAGTGGCTTCGTTAATATTTCTTGGCTCGAAGTTATTAGTGAATTGCTTACATCTCACTTCATTGTTACGCAAAGATGCATAATCAATAAAAGCTTGCTTGGGATTTTCCATGCAATATTGAGTGTCATGGGGAACATGAAGAAGCGATTTGGTTTACTTGAATGGATGGTTTAGGAGCAACGTGAGCTTCCATCAAGAGTTTGACTTGATTTTGGAGCTCAACGAGACGACAGTCATATGTACTCGGGACATCTTAAGGAAAAGATATTGCTTTGACCGGTTTTGCGAGATCTCTTAGGCCATTCTAACTTTTGTTGTCATAGAGGGCGAGGTCCTCTATTAGATCCTGAAATTCCTCGGCACTTTTGTCACGTAGATTATCACCGTATGAATGATCGTTGGCGCACCTTATGGCTTGATTGACATGGTCATAAAAGATATGGACTTAGAGCCAAAGATCAATGCCATGATGAGATACTTTTTAAAGTAAGTCCTTAAAACGAGTTTCATGCTTCAGGAAGAGATTCACCATGATGTTTTGGGAACATCAAGATTTCATTTCTAAGTTTGGTAGTTCTCCCCGGTTGGAAAAGCTAAGCAAGGAAACGGGTAGTGAGATCCTCCCAAGTGGAGATGGATCCCGCACGTAAACGTTCAAGCCAATTGCGAGCTTGATCGCGAAGGGAAAATTGGAATAAACGCAATGGCGTTCTTTCCCTATTTGCACCATTAAGGTCAAGTAAGTCCATAAGTTTTAGAAAATCCTTAAGGTATTGGTTTGGATCTTCAGACCGGAGTCTGTGGAATGCATATCTGTTTTGCACCAATCGGATGGTGTCAGATCGAGCTAACACGTTATCTCCTTCGGGGAGCTCAATTGTGTTTCGATAGCCCTCGTGGCTTGGTCGAGAATAATCTCCTAAAGTACGAGGTTGATATTTGTCTCCCATGATGGTTAACGAAAAGGGATGGTTACAAAACAAAGGGAACAAAGAAAAGATAGATTAGAAGAAAGCTAACCTAAAAAGTAAAATAAAACATAACTTGATAGGAATCTCATGATTAGACCTAAGCTAGATAGAATCCGAAACCTAGATTATTCCCCGACAGCGGCGCCAAAAACTTGATGCGGCATTTTGTAAAACCACAAAAGTTTTACAATCCTCCTAGACAGAGTACCTAATCGTTATAGTGTAGTATAGGCAAGACTCAGGGGATTGATCATTGGTAGGTTTGAATTGTATGTCACTAAGATCTAAGGGTTGAGAGAATAGTATTTTTGTATTTTTTTTAGTTTTATGAAAGCAAGTAAATCTTGGATTTTAAAGGATGGGTATTTAAACTAAACTACAACTAATCTAATCTAATCTAATTATGCAAGAAAAGTAAAATTGGCGGGAACTCTTATAGGTAAACAAATGTGCTCACTTAATCATGCATTACTCCCTGGTTGATTCCTCTAACCTGTTGGTCGTCACCCTCGTTAGTGTAATGTGTAATGTTAACCTTAAAATATGTTGACTAATATGGAATTACATTAGTTTATAAATAGCCAAGCACGCAGGGACTAGATTAGACATTATAGTATAGTTTACTTGTGTTTAGACTATAAATACCCCCTCCATACTTCCATAGAGGGGTGAGGATTCATTATTTTGTATCTCATAAGAAGTGTGTGTGTGTGTGTGTGTGTGTGTGTGTGTGTGTGTGTGTATGTTCTCTCTTTACCAAGCATACACACATCTTCCATTTTCTCTCTATCAATCTAACATGGCTTACTTTCTCTTTAATCCTCCCCGACCTCCGGATCGTATCTAGTTAGTGTTTCTTATTATTAACAAGTGGTATCAAGAGCTAACCAGGGGTGTTTTGTTATTGTGTTTGTTGCGTCATGATTTCGGCTTATTAAAGCTTATTTTCAACTTATTTTCGTGGCTGTTTTTGGTAGAAAAATGCCATGGAATAATTTTTTTATGTTCGTTGTGTGAATCTGTCCTAAATCTACGTTGAGAAGATTAGTGATATGTTTTTTTTTGGACTCTTTATTTTCCAAAAACATATCAGAAGATCTGGTTTTTCATCTTTTGGCTTATTTCACACTTTATGGGTAAATGAGTCTTTGTTTAAAAGCATATTGGTTGTCACAACTTCTTTACTGCTTATTTCGAGCTTATTTGAGTCTTTTTTTCGAGCTTATATTATGAGATTAACAATCTTAAAGCTTATTTTTGTTCTTGGTATGAAAGAGAACAAGAAAAAACCAGATCCGAAATCTTAGGAAAAAAGTACATAAGTACGATAGTGACATCGCAACAGGTTGGTATTTACCACTGTGTCAGCGGTTTGGCCACATCGGTTTGCCGTAGCGGTTTAGTACACGTTGTAGCGGTTTACATTTTTTCTTGGCTTAACTAAACGAACCTTTGCCCAATTGAAAAATTGGCAGTGGTTTGGTGTTAAAGACACAGCGGTTTGTAACTTAAAACTTGTCAGCGGTTTGGTGTAAGTTTGGCAGCGATTTGCTATAACTAAGTCAAACGTTGACCGAGTCAAAAGTAAAGAAACAAGCCAGAAACAAAAAAAGAAAAAAGAGTCAGACTCGACTATGTTTAACCATTAACAACTCAACAGAACACAACCACATGACAAACAAATCCAACTGATCTATCACAACTTCGTCACATATCATAAAACAATATCCAACAAATCCACTCACTACCTAAAAACCCATCATCACAAATTCCATCACTCAACTCCATCCTCTTCCAACATCACAAGACTCGAAACAAAAAAATAATACGAAATATCTCAGTTTCATTTTCGTGTATTATAATTAATTCATGACCTTCAAGAGATCAAGAACACAAAATCAAAACTCATCATTGATCTTTGTTATTCGAATATAAAGATAATCCCATAAAAACATATGTTATAAACCATACTTTGTTTTGATTATAAGACATAACTCAAAACAATCAAAGACCTACCCAAGACTCCCAATAGATCTTGAAGCCGTATTCTCGCAACCATTGAGTACACAAATGAAGTCTACAAGGTCGTTGGTTTGGTTGGTTTGTAGAAGGAAACCAAAAGAACTTATGTTATGATTTAAGATTGTGGCTTAAGACTGATTTGTGGTGGATGTTAATAGATAAGAGAGATGGATGATAGGAGATTGGTTCCTGCGTTGGATTTTGTTTTGGGAGCAGTTGGAAAGAAGACTTAAAAGTAAGGCGGTTGTAAAATGAGATTAGGGTTAAACTGTGAGAGTTATTAGGGATTTAGGGCCTCTTATATCCCTAATTTTAGGGTCGTGTTCTATATTTTTGAGTGGGCCAGTATTTCAGGTGAAGGCAGGCCAGTTCATAACTCAAACCCTTAGGCTGAGTATTGCAATTTTTGTTTTTGGGCTGGTGAAATTTTGGTACACCGAGTTTTAACAAAAAAAATGGCATGAATGTTATTGTTGATATTGGGTTGGTTAATCTTGGGCCATTAAACGAAATTATAACGGGTTGTGTAAATTGTTTTGTTTCAAAATGATTAGGCCAGCCGTGTTATAACATTTTGAGTGGGCCAAGACTTTGGTGATGGATTATGGGCTAGTTATATGATGGTGTTAGACTAGTGTTATTGGATTGAGCCAGGAATAAAACGCTATCATGACAAGTTAGATTAGACGATTTTTATCCATTAACGACAATTCAAAACATCATTTGTACTAGTTTAACAACATTAAACACGAACAACAACACAGCAAATAAGATACATAACACTAAAACAATCTGAATAAGATTCACTAAAATGACAAACAGCTAAGGATTCAGATTATAATGACAAGTGATCACGGAGTTGATTTGGTATCCCTTATTTGAGATTGAAGTGGGTTTCACGAAGGCGTCTACTTATTTCATCATCGAGACTTCCTTCTATTTTCTACCCCTTTTCTATAAACCCAATCTATCGATTGATGACTTGCTTGAACGTATACAACTTATGATTGAGACTTAGATTATCTAGTTTCCAGTAGTCGGGTGGTTGGTTAAAGACCTGGATAACTATCACTTAAAGGAGTTATGTTGTAGTACTAAGTGTCACACGCAGATGTCGATGTGGATAATTTCAAGATGTGTTGTACTTCTTATACTTTTCTGGTTGAGTATAGGGTATTTATAGATTTAATCTCGAACCGTTCTTCAATCAACAACAGTGCAAGCTTAAGTAACAAATTTTAGGGGATTTTATTTCATTTTCAAGTTTGGTATATCTGGTTTACTTCACCAAGTGATCACAACAATAGCCGACAGAATACGAGGTTGGTAAGTTAGCCAGAGAGTTTAAAGGTTGAGATGTAATCAACAATTCTCACAGGATATTACTGTGTTATTCCAAGACAATGGTACTTCAAAGTCTTAGCAAAATTTTCAAAGTTCTTCAACGACATTCATATACAAGATCTTGATTATACCAAGTTTTCTTCATTCTTTCTTCATCTCCTACTACGATTTCTGAAGTCAAGAGGGTAATGGGTCGTTTGGATTTCAAGATTTGTGCTTAAGACACGAACTTCTCATATATATGTGCGTACACAACAATGATGCTTCCGAGAGTTCAAAACCATCATAGGGGAATTGTGTACTTTGGTTACCATGTCAACTTCCAAAGGGAAGTAGTGTATACTACTTTACTTAGTATGATTTGTGAAGTATTCTGCATACGTAAGAAGAATTGTTGTTGATTCCTTGCATGTACCCCTGAACGGATATTCACCAAGACCTAATGACAAGTAGCAGTAGTATTTGGTGTGGTTTTTCTTCTACAAAATTCCGATGTGCACGTCAATGACATATAGAAGATGGTTGAAGCTACATCAAAGTTTCATAATCTGCTCAAGATAGGGATGTTGGTTTGGGGGGAAGCTAATTCAAAAACTTCGCCAAAAAGGAGTCTATAAAGAAAGCTTTTCAAGACATGCTGCATGAATTAGGGGGAAGTTAATCCAACTCATGCATACTACAATGGTTCCAGAATAAGTAAAGACAATGAAGATCCAAGCTGGAGTACAAGTTTCAAGACCAGGAGAACTCAAAAGACATCTTCAGCTTTAGAAGTGCTTTGGAAGACTTTATTTTGTTATAATTGTACTTGATAGGAACATTGTAAGTAATTTCGTATGTCCACATATTGGGGGAAGATTGTTAGCCTTAAAATATGTTGACTAATATGGAATTACATTAGTTCATAAATAGCCAAACACGCAGGGACTAGATTAGACTTTATAGTATAGTTTATTTGTGTTTAGACTATGAATACCCCCTCCATACTTCCATGGAGGGGTGAGGATTCATTTTGTAACATTTCACATAAGGTGAATTTATGTGTGTGGTGTTGTGTGTTCTCTATCTATACCTAAGCATACATACTTATAACATTTTATCTCTATCTATACTAACTTGGATTACTTTCTCTTTAATCATCCCCGACCTACAGATCGTATCTAGTTTGTAATTTCTATATTATTAACATACAAGTTTACCCCTTTTTCCTATTACGACATTGGTTATTTCGCGTCTATGTGATCCACCTAAGCGGCAGCTCCTAATGCGCTTTTCCTAAAGAATAGTTAAACTTCGCCAATAAACACTTAATTGATATCTTCCCAAACGTATTTATTGGTATTAACTTAGTTCTAATCACCAGTTTCACGAGACGTTTTTTGCTAATGTAATAACTTTATAAGTAGTTTTCTAATGCCTAACGCGCACACCACTAACAAGAAGCAACAATAAAATAGAGTCCAAACTAAGTTTTATGCAATCATAAGCAAACACATATTAAATTTAGCCTAAAATGTTAATAAGAAGAAAAGAAAAACAATTAATCATCAAACACATAGACATATTAAATGATTAAAGATTGGATTACTTATCTTCAAACCAACATGGGAGTATGTAAGTACAAGGGGCATAAAAAGCCCTAAAAAATCGGCTATCTTCTGTCCTATCACCTGTTGTAGCTTGCACCACTAGACCTCCAAATTTCCACACTAAACGAATTATGAAAACATAAGGGTTTTGCTATACATAGGATTTGGGATTGACGGTGTCGCTAGGGTTTTGATGACGCCGTCACCCAGTCGAATCCCTTATTAGGGTTTATTACATATCGGCATCTTGTGATGTCGTAATATCTTTTGGTGACGCCGTCACTTACGCATTTGTAACGGCTTTCAGTGTCTTCTTGTAAAGTAGGGTCTACCACAAACCGAGGCGTCCACTTTTTTTTTGTGTCTTAATAATTCCACTTTCTAGCAATATTTTGTGGGAACGGCGTCAAGGATGGGCAGTCACAAGCTTAAAAAGGTTGGGTTTTTGTCCAGTTTCTTTCTCGAATAGTGTCCCAAAAGTCAGTGCTTTTCATCCAAGTGCTTTCCCAAAATGCTTATTACACCCAAATATGTAAAGGATTTATAGTGCAATTATAGAGCATATTTGCATGATTATGCAGGGTTAAATAAAATTGGTAAAAAAGTGTAATAAAATGACACATCATCCCGTTGCTTGAGTCTGGCTCCGTTACCTTGTTCTCACCAATTATTTTCTTTGAGTTGGCTCATTTTGTATTCATTATTTAGAGGCATCATAACTTAGGTCATTAAGGCACGCAGACATGTCAATCATCTGATTTTGTGTTGTGTTACCGTACTATTGGTGGAGGGATTTTGTTCACCGTGATTATAACATGTTTGATAATTTGAGGTCCCACCCATATCGGACCCATATGTGGGCTTCTAAGATCGGTCGATAGATACACCATAATTTACATTTTGACAAGACAACATGGACCATTGGGACTTTCTCGTAATCTATTCAATGTGGATCTGCATTGTTCGAGGTCCGGCAAAAAAGGACCAATATTTAAATTTGTTTGCAACAACGTTTCTCTAAAAGGGTCCAACTCTTATCAATTATCATAAGGACTTCTTAATGATAGAATTAGTTATTATATGCACTTAATTAAACACATTCAAAAGATGACACATAAGCACAGTTATTATATGTTCACCTAGTGCAACTACAGAAAAGCAAATCCTAACACCAACTCTTTGATTGATTATCTCACATTTGAATGTGCTTTAATTGTTTACTATTTGAGTAATATTCGGAAATCATTTCCTCTTAAATCCCTATATTATGGGTATTTAAAGTCTTATTCGTAGGAGTAAAGGAGACAACAATGTCAAAATAATTCAAATATTAAATTAGTTATTATGCATCCCATACCCCTATAAATGAGAAAAAACAAACATTTCAAAAAAGCAGTCCCAAACAATGGGAATTTTTGATATACAGTAAATAACTTGTTCTTACATTTAATATGCAAACCATATAAACGACTACTTAGTCATTTTAACGTTTCCTGCAAACGCAAATAACTAAGCAAATGAGGAATACAATGTCTTTGTATAAAAACGAGAGCACATACTAATGGTTGGTTTGGTGTTCGAATTAGGTTCTCAGTTTGTGATCTGGTATTGGGTTGGTCCAGCTTGGACCAATTTTTACATATATTTTTGCAAATTAATCACTTTAAACTTTTGACGATGACATGTCCTCGGGGATACCAAAGATCTGTTAAAAAAGAAATACCAAAAGAAAAAACTACATGCGGCTTTGTTCTCGGCTGCTTTATCTCAGCTCGTTCTTTGCTAGTTCTCGCCTCGTTCTCAGCTCGTCGACAAGCTATAAAACATTTATAACAAAGAAAATAATAAATATATAAAAAACCAAATAAACATATAGCTATTTAACCTAAGATAACTAACACAAACTAATAACAACCAAAAAACAATATATATCAAAAAATTAAAATTAACAAGAATCAAAATGTTTACCTCGACTGTTTATTTCGGTGTGAAGGAGGAGGAAAAGAAGAAAAAATTATAGGTATAAAGGAGGAGGAAAAGAATTATAGATATAGAGGAGAAGGAGGAGGATGAGGTGTTTCGGTGCTCGTGTGCAAGTGCGGTGGTGTTAGCCGATGGCGGTGGGAGTCGGTGGTGTAGTGCCTGAGGTGGTGAAGGAGGTGGTGGTGTGGTGATAGAGGTGATGGTGTGGTGATAGTCGCCAGTGGGGTGTTTTTTGTTTAATACTCTCTTTTTACTAGGTGTGAAACCTAGATTAGCATTATTCGCTTTTGTTTTTCCTGACTACTTTTGCCGAGGACATGTCCTCAGCAAAACTCCAAATGGTTTGTCTTTTAGAGTTTTGTCTTTTAGTGCTTTGGCGGGATAATAAAATGCTTGGAGGGAATTGCCAAAATTATTCCCAAGGGCATATGAAAATATGACAATGAGATGTCATCTCCATGGTAAATTTACATTAAAAAAATTAACTGAAAAATATATAACTAAAGTTATTTAATTAAAAAATTTATATTGAAATATTAACAAAATTAAATTGTTAAACGGAGGAGTTGAGATGACATCGTTATACAAGACATGTTAAACGGATGAGTCGAGATTGTATCGTTATACATGAGATGTTAGACGAAGGAGTCGATGTGATATCATTATACAAGACATGTTAAACGGATGAGTCGAGATGGTATTGATATACATTAGATGTGAAACAGATGACTCGAGATGATATCGTTATACATGAGATGTAAAACGGATGAATCGATATGATATAGTTATACATAAGATGTTAAACAGATGAGTCGAGGTGATATTGTTATACAAGACATGCTAAATGGATGATTCAAGATGGTATTGATATACATTAGTTGTGAAATAGATGAGTTGAGATGATATCGTTATACATGAGATGTTAAATGGATGAGTCGAGATGATATCGTTATACATGAGATGTTAAACGGATGAGATGATATCATTAAACATGAGATGCTAAACGGATGAGTCGCGATGATATCTTTATACATGAGATGTTAAACGGATGAGTCGAGATGAGATCGCTATACATGAGATGTGTAGCACTTCGTAAAAATTCAGGTCGATATTTAATCCATATTTTATCACTATTTTTATTTTTGAGTAAAATTTTGCTTTTTGCTATTTACCCGATTAGTTATTTTTCATTCCTAGTTAAACTTGTGCTGTCTTTAAATTTAATATCCGTCTACGTGTCCCATGTAATTTGTTATTTCAGAAAAGTATCCGATATGATGTAATTTTTATCATATACGTTTTCACTCCGTGGTTCCACCTAAACTTTTATAATATTTTATGTCTATACCCGTTGGCCCTAAAACTACCTACTTATTCTAAATGCTATACAAAAATTAATCATTATTCCCCCCCCCCCTTCACTCACCCGCACGTCTAACCCACACTCATGGACAAGTGTCCATGAGTTGGTTAGTTCTCCTTACACATTTGAAGAAAGTGGGACACTTGTATAGGAGAATTTCATGCCCAGCTAATACAAAACCAAGACTCATCTCAGGTTATTATTCACTTTTGCAAAGTCACCAAACATTTTCTCTTTTCTCTTTTCTTTGCTCCATCTCACGGCACACAAACAAGAACCATAAGGGTTCTCGTTCTTCCATTTTTCTTTAATTCCAAGTATGCAAGGTTGTTATTTAAGGTTACTTAAGGTGGTTCCAAGGTTTAATTCATCCAATTTCAAGGGTTAATCAAAAATCAAGATTTTAGGGTTCATAAACTATTTTGGGGTTTTTGCAAGAAATCATCTCCTCTCTTTGATTCATGTGTTAGTTTGTTTGTTCATGATCTTTTGTAAGCTTAATCCTAAATTTTTTTTGATTTCTTAATTGTTTATGTTCTTTTTCATAAAATTCATGTGTTTGTGTTTTATTATAAAAGTAAACATGATGGGTTTTGAAAGATTATTGAATAAATGGTAGTTTCATGCTTGAAATATCTTTAGAGTTGTTAAACTAGTTGGATTAGTATGCTCTTGAGGTGTTGGTGATGGGATTAAGTTGTTATTAGGAGTGGTTTTGATTGTTGAACTAAGTAGTAAAGGAGAATAGGTTAGTCTTGAGAGTTGGTGAAGTTATGGTTGAGTTTTGGGATGTTTTCGGCTAAAAGTGCTTGCTGCCAATTTTAGTTAGTGGGTTAAGGGCGTCGTAAAAGTGTTTTAACTAGCTTAAACTTGAATAATACGATGGTATATTGTCTCCCGGTCGTTTTGATATAAAGAACGTAAAACTCGGACATATAACGAAGGAGATACGGCCGATTTAAAATTGGCGAAATAAAAGAATTTTGACAGCTTTTTATAAAACTTAACATTCTGGGCAGATATTAAACGGAGGTTTCGAACGCTTTCGATTCCGAACCGGCTTAAGTGTAAAACACGAAAGTTGTCCGAAATGAAATTTTACTAAAAATAGCACGAGATTTTTAAGCTTGAAAGTGCAAAACGGAAGAGTTAAGCTTGGTCAAAGTCGGACAAATTTTCTAAAAAAGTCAAAGTGTTCATAGCTGTGTGGATAATAAAAAGGGGATTACGAGTTTTTGAGTCCGTTTGAGCTTTGAAAACCTTAGTGAAAGCTATTGTACCACCTATATATAGTTAAGGCGAGTTAGAAACTTTCTAAAAACTATATTTCGAAAAGAATTCATGTGGTAATTAGAAATTATGAAAATTTATGTTAATTAAAGGAGTGTTTGGCTAGAACTTGAATTAGCACCTAAATAAACAAATTTGGTATAAGGCCTGAAGAATAATGACTTAGACATGTCTAATAAGCTGTGATATAAGTCTGGTAAAGATTGAGATAACTTATTATGGGTTTTGGGCCGTTTAGGACATGTTTAAATATGGGACAACATAGTGTGCAGAAATTTACACCGACTTTGAAAAATCATAAAAAAATAATCGTAGCTCCGTTGGAGATGTGCCTTATATATCCAGATAGGCGAAAGAGTCTACTTTCTAGCAAAAGTATTTCCAGACCATGAATGTAAGATTAAATGGGTCAAAATCAGATTATTGCATTGGGTTGCAGAAATTCTACATAAAAAGGAAAACTAGACGTTAGGATCACTAAGTGCGTTTAGACGTAAATTGGGATTAAGGAATATTTTTAGACAACATCTATGTTCGGGATTTCTAAGCTTTCCAAAAATAGTAACTCTTCGTCTAAGCGTCGTAACTTAACTAAAAATCACATGTCTTTGTTAAGACACGATTTTACTAATTAAACCAAGACACAAACACATATGGATGATATTGATTTCTATAAACAATTTATGCGTTATTTCGTTAAATATATTTCTTTCTCTTAAAGCACATCGTTTAATTAGGTCACGGTTATGATCTTGTGACTTCATTTCTTCGTTGTTGATCATTTCTTTCTCATCGTCTGCTCAAGGTGCGTTCATAGCCTTTTTTTCTTACTTGTTGTTTTTAAAACTCCACGCGGGAGATACATGCTATGCTTTCATTTGGACACAAGTACTAAAACTGTATGCTATGCCTGAATATTATTTCTTGAGTGCCGCTATTGCCATTTAAGTCCCATTTTTAATCATGAGTCGTTAATTGATATTGTAGTAAACGGTGAGCAATCATGAGTCGTTAATTGATATTGTAGTAAACGTGAGTGTTGTGAATAGATCTATTGGGACTGACAATCCTCGTCTGGTTCTGGTTTCTAGATAACCAGTGACGCATTTTACATTTGAGGTACTATCTAGGGTGTTTGGCAACATCCTACACTATCATGAGGCACAAACCCCTTGTTCAGGTTTGACATTGCTTGTTAAGGTTCAGTGTCACGAGCTTAGTGCAATAATACTTGTTTTAGACTAATGAATGCGTTTCATTAGTCTACTATTACTTAAATCTTGTGATCCACTAAACTGCTTGATTTCTATAACATTACTCGGTTTACTTAAACACTGCTTTACCTATAAAACCTATTAATTTACTCAACTTTATTGTTGACATTTTTAGCATGTTTTATCTCAGGTTTTTTTAAGGCATGAAAGTCTTGGATTGGAGTCGCACGAATATCTTTTGAAGACTTGGCATATTTTTACATTCGACAAGACTATCTTTTAAAATTTTATGTTATGTGTAAAATTTCTTATTTTTCATGTCTTTGTACGACTATATTAATGATCACTATTTATTTTAGTCCGATACGCGTTTACTTTTAATATTTACTTTTAAGCTAAACCGCGTAGACTAGAAATGATCAATGAATGTAAACGGGCACCAAATAAATTAAGGTTTACATCAACCAAGTAAGAAATAATTATTAAGAAGATAACTACGTACTTTGCGTATTTTATTTTTATTGGTCACGTAAAAGGGTTACGTTTCGCGATAAAATACATTTGGACACACCCCGGAAATACCTAGACTAACCTAGACTCAAACCAATACCCACTTTGAGAGCCTAAACACAAATTTTCACCTTAACACAAAATTTGAACAATTTTGGTGTCAAATGTCAACTATGGCCGAATACATGCCTATGGGTGCATAGGAAATCACCTAAAATCTTGCTAATGATCTTAAAAGTACTAGTACATACAAGAGTTAATTAATGTAGTGTCCTAATGTTCCCTACTAGTTAATTATCCAAGGGATAATAACCATTTCTCTCCTTTTCCTCTCTTGATGCCACGGATAACCAAGGATCAAGTCACAAACCCATGAGATTTCCTAGCTAAGCAAAAATCTTGTACATCTTTAGCTCATTAAAGCTTGTACTTATGGTGGTTTAGCAAAAACCATGAGTGATTAACTAGAAGCCCCTAAAACCGCCCCTCCTAGCTCGGTTTGGTTTTGTTTATGTGACTAGGAAAGTTAACTAAGCTTATCACCTATAAATACACTCTCACACATACACTTGAACACTCTTACAACCCTCACTCACTCAAACAATAAACACATACACACGTATCTCCTATTACAATCGGTATACCCTTTAACCAAACCCTACACGACAAAACTTTGCCCTAAGAGCCCAAGGAAGTCTTTAAGATCGAGTATAAGGACCTAAGAGGGAAGCACAAGCTAAGGAGTTGGGTTTACAAGCTTTGAAGCTCGAGGGTTAAACACGTTTGGGTGTATACGCGTCACACCACACCGCAAGCCACAACCAAGGAAAACTTAGGACTCTTGTAAGTAATTGTCTAAGCCTCGTTATCTTTCGTTAAACGTTTAGCTAAGATTATATAATTCGCGACATTACTCACTTGTAACGCGTACGCGTGCATGAACGTGCATGGGTTGGTCCAGGCATGGTTCACGCACCTAAATTAATGAACAAGGTCTCGTATGGTCGGTACGTGATCTAAAACATGGTTAGTGCACGAAGCTAAGGCTTAACACACCATCTAGCTTGTTAGCACAAGTCCACTTTGGTCATTTGTTTCGTTGTGGAAGGGTACAAGACAACTTGAACATTGACGTGAACACAAACCCTTCTACGTGAACATACGTAAGTATTATACGTAAACTATTGTTGTAAACATGACGTGGGGGTGTGGGAACACATATTCGACCTTAACGAACGTTTGCATGTTATGGGTCGCGATTAGGAAATGCTAGACGCATTGTTTTAGTGCTAGACGATTTAACGAGACCCATATGTTACACTAATAAACCTTTCGGGCCACTAATGGACTCGTAAAACCTAACAGCCCACCGACGAGGCCCAAAACAAGCCCAACGACCACGAATAAGCTTCCACAGCTTATTGGGAAGCTTAAACAACCCATACGTCTACTAAAAATCCTAGAAGACGTTATTGGACCCAAGAGAATTAAGACCGAACCACTAGAACCCTTACCGGGTTACTATCGAGCCCAATAGGCCCAACGGTAGGCTTATTAGCTTATCGAATAAGCTAAATAAGCAAGCCGACCTCCTAAGTGCTTGTTGGACCTTAATGTGCTTAACGGACCCTAATGGACTCAACGAAACACTTTAAAACCCTTAACGGGCCCAAGCTGGCCCAATAGAATGCTTATTAGCTTATCGAATAAGCTAAATAAGCAAGCCGACCTCCTAAGTGCTTGTTGGACCTTAATGTGCTTAACGGACCCTAATGGACTCAACGAAACACTTTAAAACCCTTAACGGGCCCAAGCTGGCCCAATAGAATGCTTATTAGCTTATCAGCTTAATCGGAATAAGCCGAAATTAAAACAGTTTATTTGGGCTTAATACAAGTTAAATATGATCTAGTAAAAGCCTAGAAACATTAAAAGGTATATCGGGCCAAGCTATTGGGCTTACGGGCCCAATAAGCTCGAAATAAGCCATAATAAGCTCCCCGAGCTTATTTTAAGCTTAACCGACCCACACGAGCTTATTTTAAGCTTAACCGACCCACACGAGCTTATTAACGACTTTTGGACCTATTAAAACTATAATGGATCATTAAAATGCTCAACGGACCTTAACGGGCCCAATAAGGCCCGTTAAGCCAAAAATAAGCTCGATTAGCTTATTTATAAGCCGAAATTGCTTTGTTGGCTTATTGGGACTAAATAAGGCCAAATGCCACTTGTCGGGATTTAATTGGGATTAAAATGGCACTTTCACAACTCAAGGGACTAAAAATGTAGTTTTCGAAACATAAGGGGGTTAACCTTGTCATTTTTCGAAATACAAAAACTTAAAGCGTAAATGTTATTACTTTATAAACCTAAGGACTAAACGGTAACAACTAAAAACCTACGGGTACGAGACAAAAGGGAATAAATAAAACACTTAACACGTCGGTCAAACATTAAGGTTTTCGGGCATCGAACGACTTTAATAACGAGTTAATAAATAATGTATATTTATTAATAATGATTTCACTTTCTCTCGAGAACCATCGAAAGTATAAATACAATGATCTTGTGCATCACTACACAAGTGATAACGGTATATATATAAACTTAAAATGGAATTTAGTTTATACAATGAGTCGTTAGTTTAAATGTGTAAACTAAGACTTGACCGTACTTACTTAGGTACTTAACGGTGTGATCCACTGCTTACTTGGATATTTGTTATCATTCAGAGAACTACCGGCTAAGGTGAGTTCATAGCCCCATGCTTTACAATTATTTAAATGATTTACATCCTTGGGGTGAGAACATGCTTTGTTTTACAAACTGGACGCAGAGTGTAACATTGTGTATACATGAATTACGTGTTTGCCTAAATACCATAACCTCATTATTCCATGATCATGAACTGTTAATTGCATAGATTGATTGGGAATTACATTGTGAGGCGCAACGTTAGAATAGGATCTATAGGTATTGACAATCCCCGTTCGGGTGACTAGCTATCACTGGGAAAGAACGCATACCATGTCGAATCTGGGATGTTGCAGCACAGGGTTAGCACTTCATTCACGGATACTTGTTGGCAAATTATAATTGCATCCATACATGTCGAGCTTCGGTGTCATGAGCTTAGGAAACGTAATTACCTTTTATGATGTTTGCATTTGTTGCTTAATCATGCACTTGGAAATCTTGCGGTCCTACAATTGATTTACATAAACCTATGAATTCACCAACTTTATGTTGACGTTTTAAGCATGTTTTTTTAGGTCAATAAGGCACGAGGTGCAATGATACATTGGAAATCAATAATTGAAGAGTCAACACTTAAGATTTGGGGTCTTATTTACATTTTGTTGAACAATTTGAAGCCATGGGCTTATGTAACAAACAAGTATTTTGTTAATCCAATGTATCTTTTTTTTTCAACGACACGTTTAGTGATCGTTCTCATATCTTGTGCTATTGAACTATGAAGTAACGCCCTCGAATATTCAACATTCCGCTGCAACCCAGATTTGGGGGTGTTACAGAAATGACATTACTTGAGGGATGTTAAAAAAGAAAAGAAGTTTAGAAATGGAATTACTTATCTTCTTAAGTATGGAATGGCA
>BQNB010053821.1:3736-14139 GCA_026074375.1 Tanacetum coccineum | reverse complement strand
CCTGAAAATGATGCTTAAAACGTCAATACAATGGTTGGTGAGAGTCATAGGTTTTACGACACCAATACAAGATTTAAATCAACTACTGTGATTATAAAAAAACAAAACATGACAGGACAATTAAGCTTACTATTATACATGCTAAACATGCATTCGTCTAAACAATCACCATTGGGACGGAACGTGTCCCCCGATCCAAACTACAAAATTCGTCATACAGTCATGAAGAGGAATGCTATCCCTAATCCCAGACTGTTGGTACCGTATCTATGCAAAATCATACCCACACAAAGTAGGCAAAAACCAAATCCAAACTCAATCATAAGGAGACGATCACGCTCCATGGATGTCATACAACATGCATCACATAAACATATAATAGCTACATAAGAGTCCATGCATCAATTAAACCACATAATCACAGCAATATAAACATTTCAAAATACATTTTGCATCATTTCCATCCCAAAAAAATAGTAAAATGGGACTATGAAACTCACATGATGCTCAGCTTACTTGACAAGATCTTGCACATAATCTAATCATAACAAAACACAAGTTACACTCGGTTAGACTAAATGCCTAAGTCAATGTAACAATCACATGATAAACTTCTAAACTTTACACTAAGTTTATAATCCTTTATATACATCTCCTAAATCATTTTCACACCCTATATGACCTTACTCATTAACTTCCACTTTTACAGTTTCTGGCTGAATTTTGTAGTCACTTTATGACCAGAAATAAAATACCAAAACACCTAATTGATGATTCTCCTTACATTCCCTAGCTCCCCAATGAGTTGTGAGCTACTGTGATTTTTTAGAAAAAAATAATACAAAGTGGAACTATTTTATAAAAATTCATCATTACAAAGTACTCATAAAAATGAACTTGATCGGATTACCTCTTAACATTTAACCTTGATCCCAGGACCATTAAAACCACTTGGGAAAAAACAAATACTAAAATTCACGGGGTTATCCTATACATCTATGAACAGTGCTTTACTGTGTAAATTCCAACCATAATAAGAAATTCCATCCATTAATAAAAATATTTGATAGGGTTTTTGACCTCACAAACACAACCCAGATTCTGTCTCGAAACCTCGGTTTTGACAACGAATCTTGTTTGATTAATTTGACTGACTTCCACTCACTTTTAATTCATGAAACCATATGGGTTGTAAAGTAGACTCTCTGTAGTTAATCTTACTCTCAAGAAAATCAATAAAATCTATCTGAATGACCGAGTTATGATTCTCGCAAGATGATCTAAAATTCTGCCCAGATTTCTATTCCGAATTTAGCATAATTAACCCTAATTAACTTACCCAAAACCTTAATTATTATTCCTAAAACGATTTTTGATGATCATAACATATTAATTACAGAACTTATATGAACCCTAATTATCCATCACTTTATTGTTACATGAATTAAAAGAAAATTAAAACAATTAAAGTTTATAAACATATCTTAATCCTTGATTCTTGAAACCCTAAACCACCAAATTGATCTTTGAATAAAAAAATCTTTTTTTTCTCTGCTTTGATCGACCGGATATAAAAAATTAGGGGATATGGGATTTGTATTTATAGTGTTTTCAAAAAGAGTTTGGATAATTGGTATGTGTTTAATTACACATACCTTTACCTTTAAAAACGAGCTGAAAGAACTAAAAACGGACTTAAAATGCCAAATATATGCTTGTTTTGCTAATTGTGTTGTGCAGGAACGGATATCTAAGAAAATGATGAAAAACGAAGCCAAAACGACAAAACCGGACACGGAATGGAAAAGCGTGGAAAAGTCAAAGCCAAGTCAAAGCCCAAGTCTGAAAAAGTCAACCAAAGTCAACCCCGACAAATCCAAAAGTCAAACCCGAAGCCATAAATGAAGAAAAAATAAGTTTAGGGGCCAAAATTGCCAAATCCCTAACTTATTTAATGAAGAAAATAAAGAAAATACTTATGAGGGACCCAAACTGCCAATTCACTAAAGATATACCACAAGGGGTGTTTCTGCCAATGGCAGAAACTTATAACACAAAAGGACTTCCTTTGCAAACTGTGTTATATAACTAAGGGGGTGATTCTGTCATTTTCAAAAATCTATTAACCACAAAGGACCTCTTTTGCAAGAATACATATAACCCTTGGGGACTAAATCTGCCAAGTCCCCAAAGTTTAAACCTGTTACAACACTGTATATCTTTCCAACCCCATTTCCCGCCAACACCAAACCCCACCTCTGTCACCTCCCCCCTCCTTCAAGAATGACTAAAAGAGAAAAAAAAAGAGTGCTTATTGGAAGAATGGGCTGACATGGAAGGCTCATTGGGTATTTAGTTTAGCTTATTCATAAGCTAAGGGTAGGATTAGAGCTTACTTATAACTTAAATACTACCTTCGCCGATCACTATCTCTATATCTCTCTCTCTCTTTAATAAAACCCTGAGACGCTCATATATCAATTATTCACCAATTTACACATAACGTGCATAATATCATGCATAATCTATACTTTCAATTTCACAAAATATGAACAATAAATAGCCACCCAACACGCACAACTCAATCACTAATTGTAGACTGAACACGGCATCAAGGATTGATATCAGTACTCATATAAGATCACTTAAGCACACATTATAACACAATAATTAATACTTTAGTAGTCAACTCTAATGATGTTGCGCTAACCTACTCAAGTCCCACGTTGTTCAACGATATCTCGCCATGATCCTTTAGCGAAATTTCCATCCTGAAAAGTTTAACGCACGAGAGCGCGTGCACAACACATGGTCAACAAACAATCGTGCGTGTGATGTGTGTGTGTCGTACCTACTTTCATATGTCATCATTGTTCCCAAAACGTGAACTCCAGTGCACATTTATGACCTTTAGCCAAGTTTACCTTAACAATTGAATCTTCCTATGTTTTCAAAACTCTTAAGCCTCACTATCACTAACCTTCATCTTACGGGTTCCTCAACAAAACGAAGGGTTTTGTCAATCTTAATCTCATCTAGTGGCACATGCAAAGATGCATCCGCCATTCAATTCTTCCAATTTTGACCATCGTGAAATGTGTCGTGCACCTACTTTAATTCCACAAGCAGAACTTAACCATAAGCTACAGCCGGGTTCTCTTCTCAAGAATTTCAAATGGGTCCAACATACAATTCGTTGTCAATTTACCTTTCTTTCCAAAACGTATCACGCCTTTCCAAGGCGACACCTTTTACACTTGATCCCCAACTCTAAACTCTAATGGCTTACGCCTATTATTAGCATAACTCTCTTAACGATCTCTCGCACTATAAGCTTTCCTTTAATCAGAATACCGACTCTCATTGTCTACTCCTTCTTTCACTATAATTCCTTCTATTTCTGGTCCAATCAATCTACTTTCACTAATTTTAGCCTACAAAACGGGTGACCTACATTTCCTTCCATACAGTGCCATCAAACGGAGCACATCGAATCCTCAAATTGTAACTATTATTATAAGAAAATTCAACTAACAGTAGGTGAACATCCCAACTACCACCAAATTCGATCACACACGTTCTTAACATATCCTCCAATGTCTGAATTGTACGCTCATTTTGTCCACCTACGCACCTAGTCTGAGGAAGATAATGCAGTACTCATATCACAATACCAATCGCTCCCTAAAGGCTTTCTGAAATGTTTGCCAATAACGTGATGTAAATCGTTCCATCTCGATCCGAAATAACGACAACACACACACTTGCCATGCCGTCGAACATCCACATTAATGATATAACCTTGCAACTTCTCCATAATGTAGTCCTTCCCGCGTCGCTAGAAATAAGCTCTATCCTTGGGCAGTCTTTCGACGATTACCCTCTTATAGTATCAGAGCCTTCTCTATCTATCTCATCCTAGGTAACTTCGTGATAAAATACATAGTGATATTATCCCACTTTTACTCGGGTATCTTAGGTTGTTGCAATAATCTTGAAGGTCTTTGATGTTTCAGCATTCACCTTTAAACAAGTCAAACAATTGCTAACATGGGTAGCAATATCCTTCTTCATACATGGCCACCATACATATCTCTAAGGTCATAGTATATCTTATCCGCTCCCGGATGTACTAAGTACCTTGATGCATGAGCCTCGTCCATAATTAATGTCCTTACATCACCTATTAATGGAACCCATATAAAATACATACCTCCGTCTTCCTTCCTTTCCATTAGTTGGTCTAGGCCACGCAGCATTTCTGCTGTCGCGTTCTTTACCTTGGACGCCTCACCTGGAGCAGCCAATATCTTATCCTTAACACTTGACTAATAGTCATGGACATTGCGCGTACTCGTCTTGGTTTCACTCTCTCCTTTCTACTTAATGCATCAGCCACTACATTCGCCTTTCTCGGATGGTAACAAATCTCACTGTCGAAATCACTTAAAGACACTTAAACAATTCAATCTATCTTCGTTGGCGGGGCATCATTTTAATCCTTTCTGACGAAATGTGTTGAAGACTCTTATGATCAGTATAGATGACACTCTTCGTTCTGTACAAGTAATGCCTCCAAGTCTTAAGAGCAAACATTACTGCTCCCAATTCTAGGTTGTGTGTTGTATAATTCTTCTCATGGATCTTCAATTGTCGTGATGCATAGACGATTTCCTTGCCTCCTTGCATGAGTACATAACCTAATCCTTGATTTGACGCATCGCAGTAAACTACAAAGTCTTCTGGTCCGTCAGGCAATGACAATATTGGTGTATTACACAAATTGTCCTTCAAAGTCTGAAAAGTTTCTCCTTGTTCCCTGCCCCACTCATACTTCCGATTCTTCTGCGTCAGTGAAGCAAAGGGTTTAGCAATCTTAGAAAAATTCATGATGAACGTCGATAGTAACCTGCCAATCCTAAGAACGATCATATCTCGGATGGTATCTTAGGTACTTTTTAGTTCTTCATTGCTTCTATCTTACTAGAGTCCATATGAACATCATTACCGTTAACCATGTGTTTGAGAAAACGCACTTCTTATAGCCAGAATTCATACTTGGAAACTAGGAAAACAACTTCTCCCTCTTCAGCAGCTCCAACACCAACTTCAAATGAACCTCGTAATCCTCCTTAGACTTCGAGTAGATCAAGATATCATCGATAAACACAACGACAAAACCTTGTATCAAATACGGCTTGCACACCCGGTTCATTAAGTCAATGAAAACCGCTGGTGCATTAGTTAACCCCAAAAGGCATAACTGTAGACTCAAAGTGCCCATATCGCATCCTAAATGCCATCTTGGGAATATCTTCTCAATGTACTCTTAACTGATGGTAACCGGAACGAATATCTATCTTAAAGAAATAACGCGAAACTTGTAACTGGTCGAACAAGTCGTTGATCCTGGGGAGATTCTTGGTGGTCAGCTTGTGCAACTCTCGATAGTCTATGCACATTCGAAATGAACCGTCCTTCTTTTTAAACAACACAGGTGCTCCCTACGGAGAGTGACTTGGTCGAATAAAACGTATATCAACGAATTTTAAGGGCTACGAACAATCGAATATGGTAGCAAACGAATACCGAATCAAAGGCTAGAATACATATAAAGGATTTCACATATGCAAATAGATGTGGATCAAATGGCATAAGAATCCTTAAAAGAAATGATAGAATATCTATACCGATAGAAAACGCAAACAAAAGAGTCAACAAAGCGTACCAAGACAAATGGAACACATATCGAATAATGATAAATACGAAAGATAGAATTCTTATACCAATAATCAACTTTACTTGAATGAACCAATTAAATATTGTTTAAAAAAATCATTTTGAACAATAAAGTTGTTTTATTTTTTTATTTTTTTAAATCATTTTAAATATAAAAATCGTCTTAAATATAATCTTTATGAAAATTCATTTTAAACATGGTTGTCATAAAAATCCAGAAACTGTTATTTAACAGTGTATCACATCTTACCATTATAATCATTTTAAACATACTTTTTCATAATAAAATAAAATTTATTAACCCAAAAAAAAAAATAGTTTCATATCTTATTTGTAAAGACTATTTTAAACATATCTTATTAATAAATATCATTTTAAACATAGTATTGGCAGACAACCTGTATCACATCGTTTTATAAAAATCATTGTAAACATAGTTTTCAAAAGAGATCTTTTTTTATTAACCATACAACGATTCATATACGTAATTCAAGATTTATTTCAAAAATAGTTTTTCCCAAACACCATCAAGATATAATTCAAAAGGATTTTCATAACTTGACATCAATATAAATATATTACTCAAACAAAGGACATCGTAATACCAAAAGGATTGTAAAATACCATAAAGACTCTAACACAATTCTATTGCCTGAAAACGAAAGGAAGTACAAGGAACCATATAGTCCAGAATAACCAGTGAATACAAACATGCACAAAAAAATGCATAACGAAAATATTACGAACTAAAATAAGAACGTAAAGACTCATTCGTACTCACGATCAAAAGAACAACCATTAAAAAGCGTCGATACTAACATGTCGCAGCATGTTACCAAAACCAAAGGATATATAAAGAACGGGGTAATGATTCGCACTAATATGTTAGGAACAATTAGTGCTTAAAAGAAAATTTTGATACTCATACGAGTAATCAAATACAACGAAAGAACCATTGAAACGTACCAATTATCAAAGGAGCAAATCCAAACAACCAATATTCATCAATATGCCGAATAGAAAAGTTAGATCATCCATACCGACATGGTACGAACAAGGAATGCTAAAATGAGGGTTATATATCCGAACGAATAATCGAGCAGACGAACAAACTCAATAATCGTAATAATAGGTATACAGGATACACGGGATATCCCTGCAAACGATAGATAGGAGGGAAAACTATACCACTGATGAAACTCTTTTATCATACAACCGCCATAATATAACATCTTACACTACCAACGAATAAGCAAACACCATCAATGCAATCAGGGGTCACAAGTCTAGTTGTTGAACCTTTATAAATTCTTTGGCCACCCATATTTATCATAGCATCCTTTCACGATTTGTCCGATGCATTCGCAAGACTACACATATATGCACATATACCACTCCAAAATAACACAAAAATGATGCTCCATCAAAACAATATTTATTTATATAAAGATAAAATCGAAAACAACAGAAAGAAAATGAAGGTCTCGAAGTACCCAAAAGACGTAATATCTAAAAGAAATCATTGATAGCAACGTGTCAAGGTAAAAGACAGAATAAACTTGTGCTGGGCCTCGCTTGGGTTTGACTTTGCTTTTGCAAAAGTCACCCGACTCCGTAGGTCCAGGCCTGCTACAAGCATCTGACAGGAGATCTGAGTCTACCTCCTTCTTCGACTCTTCTAACTACCCTTCCTTCTTCGGTTCCTCGAGAGGCTCCTCCTCAATTGGCTCCTCTTCTGGATCTTCTGATATCGAGTAGCCCGTATGTCGAGATAAAACTCAAAGAAAAGCAAGAAAACAAAACACGCATATAACTAAACACATAGATCCTATTATGCAGCTATATGAAGGAATCCTAGGTTATAATATCCTAGGTCATAACCAAACCAACTTCTCTATAAACCTAGAGAATCTGATACCAATCTGACCCACACCCCTCAAGACGAAAAAAACGACTGAGGCGTAACATCCATGGTAAATCATCACAAAACACAAAGGAGTCAACAATATAAGAAAACTAAATGCATTAACAGAACATAAAGGACAACAAATGTCATGACAATACCATAACTAAAAGAGTCTTGCATTAAAAAAGGGCTCATTATTACAAAGCCATAACAATGACATCACAATCCTAAGAAATCCAACAGCCTTCAACGCAAAATCCATAAAACAAGTACGAAACAAAAAATCAAAAGATAAACATTATATGCACATCCTAAGGCTCTCTAGCCACTTTTAGCTTCAAAACCCTCAACATGCTCACCTGAAAATGATGCTTAAAAACGTCAACACAACGGTTGGTGAGAGTCATAGGTTTATAAACACACAATTGCAAGCTTTAAATCAATACTGTGACTAATAAAAACAGAACATTGCAGGACATTTAAGCTAACTAATATACAGGCTAACATGTATACGTACAAAGCAACAAAAACTAGGACAGAACGTGTCCCCCGATCCAAGCCACAAAGCATATCTCATAGTAATGGGTAGGAACGTTACCCCTGATCCAAAGCACACAACATTTGGGTAGGAACGTTACCCCCGATCTAAAGCACGCAACATTGGGTAGAAACGTTACCCCCGCTCCAACAACGCATAACATTTAGCACAAAAGTCCATGTGTCAATTAAAACCACATAATCACAACAATTAAAATATTTCAAAACATATTTTGCATCATTTCCATCCCAAGAAAACATAGTAAAAATGGACTATGAAACTCACCTGATGCTCAGCTACTTGACAAAATCTTGCAACAATCTAAACACAACAAAAACACAAGTTACACTCGGCTTAAGAAGAGCTAAAGCCTAACCATTGTAACATCATAAGATGACTTCTAAACCTTACACAAAGTTTATAATCCTTTATGTACATCTCCCAAATCATTTTCATATCCTATATGACTTTATTTATTAACTTTTACTTTTATAAATTTTTAGCTGAATTTTGTAGTCACTTTATGACCACAAATAAAATACCAAAACATCTAATTGATGGTTCTCCTTACATTTCCTAGCTCTCCAATGAGTTGTGAGCTACTGTGATATTTTAGAAAAAATAATAGTAAGTGAAACTATTTTATAAAAATTCATCATTAAAAAGTGCTTAGATTCGGATCTAAACGCACACCAAAAAGTTTGACGTCCTTAAAAATACTTAAAAAATGTTTTTGCATTAGCCCTTCGAACTGGAGTTAATAGATACCTAAAATATGACTCACGATTTTTGGATAACCCAAATTTGTCTTTTAAGTAGGGGTTTTACTCCCCGAAATCAGACCCAAATCAGACCCGAATTTACTGTTTTAACAACTTTTCTTGCAAAAATTATTTGACTAACTTTCCGACCTCAAAAACTTTCGGTGCCAGACTTTTTGGAAACTAGACTCTTTGAAATTATCAATACACATAAGATTCATCAAAAATCTCGTAACCAATCATGAGATAACATTCGAACAAGATGACTCAAAATTCTGCTCAATCCTAAATTCAATTCTATCGCGTTCTAACTCTAACCGAATACATCAAATCGCATCTAATCTAACCCTAAACACTTATAATTAGGTTTAACATTATAAATTTACAGATTTTTTTGAACCGTAATTTATCCATCACTTTATCATTACATGAATTAAAAAGAAAATTAAAACAATTAAAGTTTATGAACATACCTAAAACTTTTGATTAATTAACACGAACCTCCACTTGAATCTTGAATAAAAAAAATCCTTTTTTTTCTCTGCTTTGATCGATCGAATATAAAAAAATATATAAGGGATATAAGATTTGTATTTATAGTGAAAAGAAAGAAGTTTAGATAATTACCTAATTTGAATCCCACTTTTACAAAAATTGGTTTTTCTTTTTTTTTCTTCTTTAACCGACCGAACAAACACCTATTTATTTTTTTAGTTTTTTTATCTATTTATTATTATTTACACAAAACCCTTTAATTTTGTTATTTTTATAAAAACTTTTATTTATTTAGACATCCTTCTAAATAAAACTAGTTTTAAATACCTAAAAATAAATAAATTCATTTCATACTTTATTTTACTAACTTAATAAAACTAAGTTTTAATTTCTATATTTACTAAACTAACCTTTCAATTTTACTAACTACCAACACTTAAAGATATAAATATGTATACATATAAATAAAAATACGTACACACATAGAATTATACCATCATTTTCATTGACACTAAAATGTGAACAAAATGAAATATCCATAACAACCATAACTTCAATCAACATGAGACAATCACGCTCAATAGATTGGTAACCAAACTCACATAAGATCACGTAACCACATAATTACTATAACACATAATGAAACTTAAGTAAATGCTAACGGTTGACTAACCTGCTCAAAGGACAGTTGTCACAGTATCCCCTCCTTAGGGAAATCTCATCCCGAGATTTAACCACCAGATTCACCAGAATTAGCAACAAACAGTTAGGGATACCTAGCTTTCATATGGTCCTCGCGTTCCCATGTGAACTTAGGGCCACACTTTGAATCTCATCTAACTTTCACGATCGAAAACCCACTGCTTACAACTTCTCTTTCCCATACAAGGGTACAAATAGCGTATAACCACTCTAAGCAATAATAAACATCCAACTACATGAACATCGCTCGTCTTCGAGGAAA
>BQNB010053820.1:5302-39824 GCA_026074375.1 Tanacetum coccineum | reverse complement strand
TTTCTATTCTTTTGGCATTTTCTTGGCTTTTATTTGGCAAAATCCCGGGTAATTTACATATACAATTAAGCAAATATCATTCCCTGACTTGTCTTCAGTCTCTAGTAACATGTGCCAAAAAGATAGGACATACTATTAGCATGTACTTTTGCGTTTTAGTGCATGAGATGATGTTCAAACTAGTCTCGTTTCCCCAGTAGCTTTCATCACCACGAACAATCAACATTTCATTTCCTTAGGGAATATGAACGATTTTCTCAGCACAAACGATGACAGCTTGGTACTTCTCCAACCAATCCATACCAATTATGATGTCAAAACTACCAAGTTCTATGGGCATTAAGTCTATGTTGAATGGGTGATTTAGGAAATTTAGTGTACAACCCCGAATGATAGCGTTTAACCCAATTATTCTCCCGTCAGCTAGTTCAACTTCATAATAATGTTCTAAGGTAGATGGTGTGATATCAATTTGGGAGCTAAATGCAGTAGACACAAAGCTTCTATCGGCACCAGTATCAAATAAAACAGAAGCATAGCGGTTGTTTAGAAGGAACGTACCCGTAACGACGTTTGAGTCTGGGTTTGTCCCTGCACGGCCTACCGCATACACTTTCGCTGGAGCGTTGCCATTTCCACCTTGGTTACCGCGGTTGTTGTTCTTCAGTTTTGGACAATCCCTCTTGAAATGTCTGTGGGCTCCACATTCATAGCAAGTAGGCTTCTGAACTGCCCTAGTGCCCCTTTGGTTGTTAGCAGTGTTGGCATTGGCAGTACTCCTACAGTCACGGGCCAGATGGCCAACTCGGTTGCACTTGTGGCATTTGGGAGCACATAGACCATCGTGGTGATAGTTGCATTTAGCGCATAGGGGTTTAGATCCCCCGTATGGCTTCTTCTCACCAGATCCTGCAGTGTAGGCCCGACCAGTGTTCTACCTCTTGTTTTGTTGGTGTTGTTGTTGTTGGTTATCATCTTGCTTTCTTTTGTTCTCTGTCTGACGTTCAGCAAAAGTACGGATTTTCTTATCCATCAGTTCAGTTGCTATTTCAATAGCCTCTTGCATTGTCTTAGGCTTTGATGCTACTACACTTCCGTGGATCATGTCGGGCATACCACCGACATATCTCTCAATCTTGTCAGACTCTTCAGGAAACATTCTAACACACAGCAATGCTAGTTCCTGAAAACGTTGGTTGTAACCTATCACGTCGGTACCTTTCACCTTCAAATTCTACAATTCAGCCTCTAGTTTCTTAATCTCGACCCTTGGGCAGTATTTGTTAGTTATCTTCTTTTTAATCCTTTAGTATATATAAATATATATAATATAAATATATAATAGGATAATATCAATAAAATAGAGAGAGTGGGTAAGTATTCCAAGAGGCTTTTAAAAGGAAAATTACTTTTACCCAAAGCAAAATCCTAAAAAACCTTCTCGGGCCATTTCCCGATGAGGCGTGAATTGAAAATCGAGGTTACGTTCGTGATCGCGTGTTTGAATGATCAATATTTGATTTGGAATCTATTTCTATAAATAAAATAAAATACAAAAACAAGTAAAGGCAAACCTAAAATTAAAGCAATTAAAGCTAAAACACGAAAAACGATAACGGGATCCAAATCCCGTTCTTTAAAAACCTAAATTCTACAAATTTAACCCTACAAAAGCAAATTTAATTTTAACAGTCCTAAATGATAAAAGAAAATTTTAGAAAAAAGAATTAATTTTTATTTGACTTGTTAATAATAATTATTATTAATTAGAAAAACGATTATATTCTAAAAAATTAATAAAAAATACTAAACTAATTTGGAAAATTCTGAAAAAATTGTGAAAAGTACTTTTAACTATGCTAATCCTAGGAAAAATAAAATGGGACCAACAACTTTTCTCAATAAGCTGGAAGCCGAAAAGGGCTTATAGCTTAAAACTGTGAAATGATGTTAAGTATTAAATGTTGCAAGTATAAAATGAAAAAGTCCCTAGGGCAGTTGGTGAGTGTGTGTTGTGTTAAAGGCTTGGGAGTTGGGTTGAGGTCCAGGGGTATCGAGCTTGCCTACACCCTTGACTTTTCCTGATTCCAAGCTTTTTATTTTTTTGAAAATTTCTTTTGAAAAATCTTTAAACCTAAAAATAAGCAAACTTTGTAAATAACTTTTATAAAACCTAAAATAAGCTGGAAATCAGCGCTCAAAGTGACAGACTTGGCTTTTTAATTCTAAAAGACTAAAAGGCTAATTGTTAAGCATTTTTAGACACAATAAGCAAAAAGAAAAAAGCAAATAAGCAGAAACAATCTTAAGGCTAAACTAAATAAGCACTAAGAACATAAATAGCTAACAAAATGAGCAAACTAAGCGTTAAATTGACAGAAACACTAAAGCTTATTTAAACCTTATATCCTAACTAAAAGTATGCAAATAATGCATTAAATTAAGCTCTACCCTAAGCTAAATAAGCTAACAGAACTTAAAACCTAACCTAATAAGCAAGATGAAAAACAAGATAAGCAAATTCAATAAGCCATGAGCTCAGAAAAGCAAATGAGTTTATTTCTCAATACCCGTAACCAAATATCCAAAAAGGTACTTTTCTAGCTTAATTTTAAGCTAGTAAATGGATCCTTATGGCTTAAGGACTTATAGCACTGTAAAGCTTATACAATAAGCTATCTAAATCATCAATCAAAAAACATTTTGAAATCAAATAAGCTGTGAAAAAGGCCTATAAAAAGCTGTTTTGACTGAAAAGGCACTTAACAAAGTTGTGACAGATTTTGACAAAAACCAAACCAACTAATGCAGACTTAAAGACTTTGTTTCTAACTTGTTTTAACACTTCTCTAAACACAAAAACATGATAAAAACTTTAACTATAAAGATCAAATCCTATGAATAGATTAAACATGGGTTTAAATCACCACATTTTTCAAACAATAACTTTTTAAAACCTTAAAATCAAGTTCTAACACTTAACAACTTATGAAAACTGACTTTTATTATTAATTTAGGTTAAACTAAGATGACCCAAAAGGCACAACTGATTTTGACCTATTTATAACCCGATGAACACATTAAACCAACAAAAACACCCCATTAAAGCAATGAATTTCGAACATTTTTAAACTGATTAAATTGATTGTTAAGCTAAGGATTCATAAGACTTGATGTTAATAAGTTATATAAGCAATAATAAGCAAGTTTCCAATAAGAAATAAAGCACTAAATGATAAGCAAAATAGAATAAGCAATGTTAAGCTATACAAACTAAGATTATCATGAAAAGAAAACCAAAAAGAGGCACAAACTACAAGACAAAGCAAAATAAAAGCAATAAACATGATAAATAAGCATAAATAAGCAAGAATAAGCCACAAATAAGCAGTACAATAAGTTGTGACAGTTTATGAGATAAAAACATGAAAATGAGAAACTTACAATGCCCTTGCTCAAAATAGGGAAAATAAACTTACACAAAAAGCTGATCTATAAGCTTTCGAGCTTACACAAAACAAGCTAGTGAAACCCATAAGCCCATCACAGGTTTTGGGCTTATCATCCACTTTTTAAAATCTTTTTTATAGTGATTTTTGGTAAAAGACTTAAACACTATAAGTTATTGAAAAACTTATAGTGCTTAAGTTAACAGCTTAAGTATGAGATAAAAAGAGCTTTTGTGCCATTACAAACAAGACAAGACCAAAACAAGGCAAAGCATAATCGTCAAAAGTCATATCTTCAACGTCATCAGTAGTACGGAGGAGTTTGATGAAAGAGACCTCAACATTGGGGGAGATTGTTAGCCTTAATTTTATATAAGTCGAACAAGAATGTTATCGGTCTTATTAGTCATAATTAGTCTTGTTAAGTAATAGGCTAGTCGGGTTCAATGGGCTTGGATTGTAATCTAATATTGTCCATGTTTCAGGCTCAAAGCCCAAGAAAAGCCAAGCCCGGCCCATGTAGAAAGCCTATACGCCTACTACTTGGCATTGGGTATAAAAGGACCCTCTCCACACATGGAGAGGGTATTGGTTACCATTTGCATAGTTTGTGTGTGTGTGTAATCTTCCACCTCTTTATTTCTCTCTAATAATCTTTCTCTTTCCTTATCTCTTTTCTATCTTTGTTTGCTTATTGGTGTAGCTTATTGTTGTGAAATGGATTAAGCTTTTGGGATAACAGAGAGGTCACAGAGATGAATGAATAGTAGGTTTGGGCGGGAAATGGATTTGGGTACTGTTCATTTGATATTTAACGAGAGTTAGGGGAAAAAGAACTAAGGATGTTAAGGGTTAAGGGATGTAGGGGCTAACTTTGTTAGTCCCTAAGGACTAGCAGTGTTAGTCCCTAAGGACTAACTATGTAAAAGGTTTATGGTGTATGGTTAACGGGGTTAAGGTTTAGTGGGTTTGGGCTTATAGTTTGGGCCGTATGATATGGTTTTGGGATTTGGGCTTTTTATAAAAGCTAAAAGGCTTATGATTTATGATTAATGGGCTGACCCGGCCCATTAAGTTGGGTGTGGGTTGTTCCATTTAAGATTTCTTCATTTTCGGCTTTGTCTTTGACTTGTTGACTTTTTGACTTTGACTTTGACTTTGACTTTTCACGCTCTATCTATTCTCGTGCGCGGTTTTGTTGGTTTTGGCTTTGTTTTTGTCCTTTAGTGAATATCCGTTACTTGCAAAGTATACAAAGCAAAACACACATATATTTGGCATTTTATGTCCGTTTTTGGTCATTTAGGCTCGTTTTTATAGGTAAAAGATATGTGTAATTAAGCACATACCAAAATTCCCCATACTAAACTATTGTCGTGTCCTCACGCAATGCCATAAGTAAACACTTTAGAAAAGCAAGAATCTCAATCCCCCTCGACTAATTACCTCGAAAAGTAGCTAAGTGTTCATCAAGGGGAATTAAAGAATCACTAGTTTTGAAAGCCCCGTTTTGACTATTTTTAAATATTTACACTTATTACCACACATATTTTTGTAATTTTCCTTTTTCTCATTTTTTTATACTTTTCTTAGCAACTAACATGTTTGAATTTCGTTATTTTCATAACTTTTAGGGTCATAGAACAAGAAGCACTTCAATCCAAAAATGCCCAAAAAGGATAAATTCTTCGTCCCTGATTTTTCACTTGTCCCAAACCAAGCTCAAAAATGAAATCACCGTTAAATATAAGTTAAGATGCTAACACTACTCATATTTTCAATTTGTAAACTTTTCACTCCTGACAATTATTATATCTTAGGTGAATGTGCTTGTTTCGAATTTCAACCATGGATCAACATTTTGCAAAATTTCTATGCTCCACGTTCCATCCAAAAGTAATGAGTTTAAAGGCGAGATCATCCCATGTAGCGACTTTCGTCTTGGCACATCCCAACCTTGTGGCTAAGTGACCAGGCTTTTCTTTTGACACCCCACAGAGACTAGTATCGAGACTCACGGACCTTCGGTTTATAAACCCTTGGATTTCCCATTTTATACATAATTTATTTATAACTTCAAACGAAATAGCCTTAGTTCAAAGGCATATTTAAATTTAAGAAAAAGAGATTTTCCCTATATTTATTAAATCACACATATATTACACTTAATATAATTATACATCCTTTAAACTAAGGAAATCCTCGACCTTTTAGAAGGCTGCAACATCGGTTGTGAGCCGGCAAGATGCAGCAAACTTTTATCAGTCTCGGATAATTACTATGTGCCTTATTTAGAAGACTGCAACATCGGTTGTGAGCCGGCAAGATGCAGTAAACTTTTATTAGCCCACAGTTTTTATTATTATTATTACCTCATTTTTCATTTTTTTACACTTTATATTACCACGATATAGAGAAAATTTCTTTTTAGAAAATTTAAGTATAAATTTGAACTAAGACTAAATAAATTATTGTTATCGACTATACTTCAAAAATCGTTGATTTAAGTTTAATTTTCGAAAAGAGCACGTATTATTAGTCCGGTTAGAAGCTTATGGGAGAAAAAGCCACAAACTACACTTATGAGCTCTTAAGATTTCCAACTAATCCTTGTTTAGCATCTAACTCATAATTAACTCTATCATTTCTCGTTCTTCGCAAATTTAAAATCTTTAATAAAAAGATCCGCGAATGCTTAGTCGTCCAAGAATTTATTCGTTCATCACCTGATGAGTGACTTGAGATTGAATTTCCCGTGATTGTTTGTGAAGTAATAGTAGATTGTTCATCTTGATCATTGGTAGTTGACGAAGGTGAACCAACTGGATCAACAGCTCTTGAAGCAACAATAGCTACCGGAACTGGGGAAATAGTTCGTGGTGGAAGATTATAGTACTCATTAAACAATGGTTACAACAGATCTTCAATAGACCATTCATGGATGGATGGAACATATGTGTTGGAGTGAACTGAGATTTTACCGAGTCCTGAACTGATGTATCCAGGAGTCATCAAAGAAGGCGCATGTCCTAAACTGATTTGCACAGGAGCCGTGACTTGACCATTTCAAGAACTGAACTGCTCAGATGATAAGTAGCGGATGTTGGTGTGAAAGTTGTAAATAAATGAATTCTTGACAGGAGGAGAAACTGGTTTAGAGATGAGAGATCGATGACCGAAGTAATCAGTAAAGGACAGATGAAGAAACTTGTTGGATAGGAACAGTTGACCATAGATTCAACTTTCGTTTCCATAGTAGTTTATCCTGGATCAACTTTTAACTTATATTATTTCTTCAGATCAGGCTTAGTTTCCACATTACATCCCCAGACATTATCTCCGTCAAAATGTTTCACTTACCACCTCTCTTCCCACTAAAAGAATTAGCTTTCTCATCAGAACCTTGCTTGGATCAGTTCCTTTCACTGAAGCTTCTAGAGATGAATGTGACATCATCAGGAACCCCTAGTATGTTACCAGTTCCTTCATTTGAGCCTCCAGTTCCAGGTTGTCTCTTGCTCATTTTCTTGCTTTCCTTGAGAGCTTACATTATGTCAAGCAGCCTCTTGTTCAGCATATAAGAGTTTTGAATACCCTTGAGCTTCTTAGACGAATAGAAGAACCTCTTCTTTGACATAATAAGGGAATCTCAGAAAGCAATACCAACTGCCTTCTTGTGGGCTCGTTACAGATTCAACATATGCATCACAGACTGTGTCAGTGATCTGGATGTTGTTAGAAGCATATGCACAGAGAGTTTAACAACATCATCTCTTGTGTCAGTAATCTGCCATCCAGTTGAGGTAAGAGATGGATGTTGTTTGGAAGCAGATGCATCAGACTCTCGTGGTTTCTTTGAACTTTGGTGATCATCTTTCGAAGGAGGCTGAGCTGACCCAGAAGCGGCAGATCGGGTCTTCTTCTCTTTGTTGAACCTACCCTGGTTTGATCCAGTATGAAGGCCTTCTCTCATCATCGTCTCTTCATTCATCACTATCAGCTTTTTCTTGTGTCTTTAACCTGACCGCAACTTCCTTATCCATGGCACTTCATCTCTATAATCTTCATAAAGAGCATGGTATAGATGGTAGTGCAGTATTCTGTTGTAATCTGTTCGTATTCATGTTGTTTAGAGAGAGCACATCTTTAGGATCAAATACTTTACAAGAGCCAACCTTGTCTGTTGACTGATAGAGTAAGTTAATCATGTTCTCCTCACCTTGATCCTTTTGATTATGGATAATCTCCTTTGGAACTCTTTTTTTTCAGATTCTTAATTCTTGATGGACTCTGGGCCAGGCAGCGCAGAGTATTTCTCGATTAAATCTGCAGTGTGTCGTTCAAGAATATTAAGGAGAGCATCATCAAGTTTTGTTCCTAGATATTTAACAACAACCGTAGGAACTTGGGATTAGATTGAAGCCAAAACATCAGCAGAGTGATCAGTCTTCTTGACTTCAGACATCTCTTGCTCCAATCTTGCCAACACTTATACTGTAGGGCGTTGAATGGTAGTGATCTTCAGGGAAGAGATGTGGTGAGTGTTGTAGCTTCCGTGTTGATTAGTGAAGGAGTGACCAGTGACGACTGCTTAGTAGATGAGACATCTGTGAAGGGAGCAATCACTGGAGGAGTTGACGTTACTGTCTGATGACTTGGATCAGGTAGGTGGAATCAAACTCCTCTAAAACTTTAGATTTCTCCTGATCATCTTTGGTTGGTTTGTCATAAAGAAATTGATCCCCAAAGTTATCAGTGTCTTCGAGATTTTCAGGAAACATAGAACCAGAAGACTTTCTGGATTGTTGACTTCGATGACACGGTACGATGATATTAGCTTTAGGTTTTCATGACCATTTGTTAGGCTGTCGCGAGGAAATCATCATCCATGTCTCAAGAGGTTTGGTCCCAGCAATAGACACATGTAATTTTCCAGAGTTTGATCCCATCTGGTCTTCTTGCATATTGCTGCAAGGTCTGGTTCAGACCAACCAATTCTTGCATGAGTAGCATGAACTTCTCTTGCAACATGCTTCTTCTTCAGCTCAGTTAAGCCGATAGATTTACCTAATTCCAAAAGCTAATTCTGGTTCTAGGGAAGATGTTTCATAACAGGATAGATCACTAAGGCTTTCCAAAAAGATCATCATCAGAGTAAACCATTTTTCATCAAGTTTGAAAGCTATCAACCCCAGTACTTTGCATCATGATCAGAGTATTCTAAACCATCTGAATGTAAATAGAATGAATTTGCTGATGTAGTGAATGCCCTAAACGAGTTTGTTTCTTAAAAAATATATCCAACTGAATGTGGAAGATAGGATTCTTACTGCAACTTTTTGTAATACTTAGAGAAGTTTCCTTTTCTATATCTGTCTAACTGTTCTGACAATGAAGGAATGTTCAACTCATCTTTAGGTTCAGGTCAGGAAAATTCTCGTTCTGCCATCGTATCTGATAAAGAATAATCAAAAAAGATAGACAAACAAGCATATAATCAACGTTAGATAAAGATGTTCGCCCTTGAATTTGACATCCCCTTGATATTCATAATACACAAGATATTGGTGTTAAGTCAACATTGTCAACCTTGGTCGATGGTCAAGAGATTATCTAATAGGCACAATGAATAAGTTAACTAAATCTGGATGAGAGTTAACAAAACAAATTGTCCTTGTGGAATAGACTAAAGAGGTTATTGAAGCTTATTGGGTCCAAGACAGACAATTACCTAAGACGCTGCCCAACAGATCACCAAACCACCATTGCAGTAGGTTAAACAATCAGCCCATCAGAATATTCAGCCGCTATCTAACATTAAGCAAGACCAAGGCATTTTAAAGATTATCTAAGCTCCTTAGCAGACAGACTAAACACCCTATAGACAGATTTACCACCTTACAAGATTTAACACCCTACACATTCACATTTGACCATTTTATACACAGTTCACAAGACAAGAATAAACCATTTTAATCACATTTTAATTCACTATTCTCCCCATTTCAAAAATACATATGCGATGCCATTTTTTGATCTAGTGGAATTATAATACAAGCAAAATGTACCGTTGTCCACTTAACTAACGAACAAGCATTGAACATAGAAGCTTGTTAATGAGAATGGTCAAACACAAGAAGATGTCTCTATCTTATGAGATAAAGCGCACTGAAGCGTACACTCTCATTTTCTTTGAAAAACTGGTTTTCGTACAAAAGATACGAAAGCCATACGACTGAGCCCTAACAAACATTGAGTGATTCGAAAGTAGCCGTCAATACCGAAAAGATTCTCTTTTCGATATTAAGGAAAAATGCACTAACACGAACCATTTTCCTTTTATCTGAAGAAGGGTTTGCAATCTAAAATTTTGATTACAAGCCAAAACCATGAGAATCACAAACTTGAGGAATATTTTGTTTATATTAGCTCATACCGGCAAAGACTTCTCTTTTCGTTGTCAAGGATAAATGCACTGAAACGTACACTTTCCTTTTCTCTAAGGCGTACACCTTTCTTATTACTATTAAGGAACATGCTTGAAGAGATCCAACAGACCCAATTTGACAATACGGAACGAGGTTTGAAACCATTTTGTTCAAACGTCATCAAGAAGAAGACGAGGCCTTTAAAAAAAAAAACCCCACCCTTGTTTCGTCCAAACATCTTTTGATGAAGAACGAGGCTTGAACTGTTTTGTCCAAACGACATCAAGATGAAGAACGAGAACCTAAACTGATGTGAACAGACATCATTTGATGAAGAACGAGCATGAACTAGTTTTGGTCCAAACGACATCAAGATGGAAGTAATTGAGGGTCCTGTAACTGACGTAACATACATGCATTGAAAGCATGTTCATCATATTGAGTTCCTGAACGTCCTGACGTATGAATATCAGTCATTTTGTAACCAAACTCCGAGTCTATTCCTTTAAAGGATTGACAGATGTTACCTGCACTTGAGTTTTAGAGAGTACTTGCACTAACATAAAGGATTTATTGCATTCATATGGTATTAGTGATATCATCATTTGAACCATTTGAGGTTCACTGTCACTAGGTTTGCTATCTATGCACACCTTTCCAGTAGTATCCACCAAAGACTAACAGTCTTGAAAATTCTACCCGTTGGTTTCCACCTAAGATAAGATCTAGGAGTGTGTGGTTTCTCATGCACAGTGGAAGACTTATTGAGAGAAAACCTTTGTCCTATACCATTATGCCTACTAGGTTTATGAGTGTGGTTCTTTGGTTCAACGGGATTGTTGTTTCTGATCTTGGGGGACTGAACTTTAAGCACGAGAATTCACCTTATCATGATCTTTGTTATACACATCATGATTTATGTATTAAAGATATATTTATGACAAATCAACAAATACATTTTTTTGAAGTCCAATAAGAAAATAAATTTCGCTAAGTGATCTACTAGAGGCTCCACAATTTGAACATTGCCAACCACTACACTTAGATACAGGAGAACGCCTATATATGTTTCTAAGTTTGGTGACAAGCATTAAGTGCATGTGGCTCTAGTAAATGCCATATCCTAGATTAGGAATCCTGGTTTGTCTTGTGTCAATTTTCCTAGCTCCACTAGATATACGCATGAACCATATCATTAGAAGAAAATTTTAGTCCATACGATTCTTAATGACTATTCCCTTATAGAAGTTTGGTGCCTTCACAATGCATATAGTCCGATGAGGTATTTGCACCAGCAGATTCTCAACTTTATGCAAATAATGAGGAGGTGACTGTTATTTGGACAAATCATTTTTCTCAAACAATCCATGGGAGCAAACCGTTGTCTAAAATTCTAGTCGTTCAAACTGTAAAAACCTCATTCGGTTGGTCAACAACTAAATGGTTTTCTAGATGGTTGTAAAGGCGGTTTTCCCCAAATTTGATGCTTTTGGTAAACTTAAATCTACCTATATTTCCTTTTAACTTTCTAAGTTCATGATTTAATGCAGAATTAGCAAAAACCTTTTCCTGAATCTGAGCTTTTAACACATCATCTTTCGACAGACTTTTGATTAATTGAGAAATTAACGATTCACTGTTGTCTTTATTCTAATGCGATCCTTTTTAATTGATTCAAAAAGTTTCTTTGTAGTCTGTTTTCAAATGCTCATTTTCTTTATGTAGTTGCTCAATAGCTGCAAGTAATTAGCCAACTCCCCCCCCTGTGTTCTAATTCGATGTTTAAAAGTTTCAATTACACGAGTTATTTTTAACTTTGGCTTCATTACTTGTTTCTTCACACTTTAATTTAGTTTCTTCTCAATTGCAATTAGTGTGATCTGGCCAGTAAGCTACTTTCAAATCATTAATCTCAAAAAATATACGAAATTCAGAAAGTTACCTGATTCTTACCAATGGGTTTGTTACTTTGAAAACTTTCTTTCCTTGTTGAATTATGGTATTTCAAGTGAAATACAATGTTTTTCAAGTTGTAAAAATCGTTTTGAAAGTTCAATTGTAAATTCCTTATCAACCATATACTTTCGTTTTGATAAGCTCAGTTTTAAGCAAAGTATCCTGTCAAAATCTCTCCTCCCCTATGACACATATTTGTTGAAGTAGGAGTGGTATTGCTATCAATAGTTTCCAACAGATGTGTGTCATAACTGGGTTTAGATTGCTCAGTATGCTGTTGTTCATTAGCAAGGATATTATGTAGAGCAGTCAATTGTACCTCAGCAAATGGCTCTTCATCATTTACTGGTCCGATATCTGCATCCACAGCTTGTGTGGTATAATTCCCTAAACTGCTACTTGTATCCTGCTTGTCGGGTTTTGTCCCACTGCTTTCTATGACAACCAACCCAGCATCAACTGCTTTACGCATATTGACCTTATCCTCTTGCCTTTGCATCTGAGTTTCAAACTCTGATTTGCTAAATGCATTGTTGTTTTCAGGCTCTATCAAACTGCTTTTTGATACAATCTGTTAGATATTAGAAAAAGACTCGGTCACCCCGTGTATTTTACTGTTTATTATAGCTCGTAGTTTAATAGTGAATAGTATGTTTTTCGGTTTTAAGTCGGGTACGAATACCCGGTATATTGTAAGTACTATATATAGTCTCTTCCAACTTTGGAAAAGACAAGCTAGTTCATTATTTCATTTACAAAAGAAACACTTTCTCTCTCTAGACTATTCTCTCTCTAGTGTTTCTCTCTCTAGAAACTATCCAGATCCAAGAATCGACCCCGTGTTATGATATAGGATATACCACAATTGGTATCAGAGCTAATGGGATAATTAGATCGTATGTATGTGCGATTTTTTGCTTGATTTAGATCAAAAAGTGTACCTTTGAAGTGTTCTAGCTCGTTTTTTTATGATCTCTGAATTTTGTTGTTGGTAATGATAAAGTTTGGGTGTTTCTAGTTGCTATTACCTTGTGGTACTGTGTTGTGCAAAAGAAATAAAGCGAAATCATTCAAAATGGTTGATATTCTATGAGTGATTTTTGTGTGAAAAACGTCGATGATCTTCGTGGAGAGTTTCCCAAATTTCTTTTCACGGTATTAGCTAAAAAATATTATTGATTAAGTAGTTAACCAACCCTCTACACACGACGGGTTTGCCTTAGGTGGCGGTTGCTCAAGCGGCGAGTTGTTACTAGCAGCGTTTGTTACCGCGTTTTCCTTATGTTGTAGTTTGCTCAAACGCGGCTAGTTGTTACTAAAGGCGGTTTTGCTTATACCAGCGGTTTGAACAGGACAACAGCGGGGATTGAATATTTTAAAAAGCAAAATAACTTAGATGAAACTCTGCGGTTTAGAAAACTCAACGGTGGTTTGATAAAATAGATCCTTACGCAGCGGTTGCTGGCAGCGATTTTTGTTCGGTCCATTGCAAACCTAAGATTTTCACTCAGCGAGTAGCCTTAATTTCCATCGCGGCGGTTCTTGGCAGCGAGTATGTGTTTGGCGAGTTGCCTTAAAAATCCACCCAAGGCGGGTTGCTTATTTCTTTGAAGCGTTTGATAGCCTTTGGCGGCAGAGTTGAGCTTCTGTCTTGGAATTTGAAATACATCAAACTCGGGATTTAATATCACTAAACAAAATACAAATACATTAACCTCACCACGGTTAAACGAACACTCCCTAATCATTGAACGATTCAAAAACCATATCATATCAGAAATAAAATACAAGATGTTCCTAGTATGCAAGAAGGACATCCATTGATGGGCAGGTACTGATACAACGCCCTACGCAATGGCTTATAGAACAGACTTGAATCTGGCAACAAGAGAACGGTAGACGCTGAACTGTCTAGAAAAGGATAAAGGAGAGAATATTAATGAAGTCCACAAAATAAGGACCATATCAGAAGGAACGGTCTCAGATTATTGCAGGAGGAACTGAGGTGCAGTTCAACGAAGGTCCAGTACGTGCTAGAGTCCTTAACGATCTTTCAGCTGAAGAAAAGGAAAGGTATAAAGCTGACATTCGTGCAACCAATATCCTACTTCAGGGTATACCAAAGGACATCTACTCACTCATCAATCACTATACTGACGCCAAAGATATTTGGGAAAACGTGAAGATGATTCTGGAAGGTTCTGAGTTAACAAAGGAAAGCAGGGAATCGTCATGTTATACATGAATTTGTGAACACTTCCGACCTAAGTCAAAGGAGAAGACATTCAAGGATACTATGTTTAGGTTTAACGAAGCTCATTAATGACAAGAGAAACAATCAAGAAGACCATGTCCAGGATGCAGCCTTAACTCAAAAGTTTGTGAACAATATGTTGCCTGAGTGGAGTAGAATTCATAACTGAAGTCAAACTTAACGAGGTTTTGAAAGAGTCAATACTGTATCATTTGATGCCTACTTTAAAGCAACATGAGTTGCATGCTAATGCGAACAAATTATTGATGTAAAGGTTCAGTCAACCAGATAATGATCCTTTGAGCACTAGTTCGGACAGCCTCATTTCAGCAGTATCCTATCACATCATCCAAATCACCTCAACCCACAAAAGAACCATCTCCTGCTGACAAACTGTCTACTGGACTCAGGAAGTCCTCAACATAAAACATGATTGAAAGTTTATCCAACACACTTGCCTCCTCCTCAATCGTATAGATCACACATCCTCAAACTAACAATCAACTTAGAGCTTCGTCTAATGCAAGGAAAAACGCTATGGTACAGTACTGGGAAAGTTGTGTTCAAGATGTCCGTGGAAGATACAATGCGAATAATCAAGGAAGACCATTTCAGAGAAACAATGCAAGAGGAAATGGTGTAGCTGGGAATGTAGGAGGACAGAACAGAGGAGGCATGATTAATCCTGGTCAAGCGAAACCCATCAAGTGCTAAAAATCGTAACTGACTCAGGGCCACAACACTTGCACTACGTGAATGTCCAAGGCCAAAGCGACTTCACGAATTCATATACATCAATGAATAAATGCTACTAATGCAAGCCCAGGAGAGTGGAGCAGTACTGGATGAAGAACAATCGTTGTTTCTTGCAGGGTAACAGGTTACCAACGTTGAGAAATAATGAGTGATGATTCAACCGAGAATGATTTGGCACTCAATGTGGACCATATTTTTGAAGTTGATGAATGTGATGCTTCGACTCTGATGTTGATGAGGGTCCTACCTTCACCAGACCATGTTCATGGAAAATCATACATCAGAAGATACAATCACGATGAAGCCCGGACATCATATGACTCGAATTAAAATCCATTTGAGGTACCAAGAACATGATAACCTTTGTAAGATCATATGAATGAGTATCATGAAGTACCTGAGATGCAAAACGATGTACAACCAACTACTGTTTGTTGAACAATCTGATGCTGACAATACCGAGTGATATCAATATTATTCTGTATGATCAGTATGTGGAAGACAACGAAGACATGTGTACAATGTAATGCCATCTTCTGTAACGAAATGGATGCTAACTTGAAGTACGTATCTCGGATGAAATGCATATAATAGGGTGTCAAAGTAGATTAGCTAATACGCCAGGACAGGTAAATGAATGACTCAGTGAACCTCTGAACTGCGAGATTAAGGAACTGGTCGGGAATATGAAAAACAGGCAAAGTTTGAATTAACTGATAGAGAACGAAAAATTGATGAACAAATGAGAAAATCATTCTCGGTACCTAAACAGAAAGTGTAAACTTCTTAAAAATCTCTGAACTTCATTCAGCACAAATTCTCTTAGTTCTCATGACCATTATTAAAGTCAAAGACAAAAGAGTAACACTTTTGAAAAAAGGGTTTTAAAACAAAAAGAAGACAAATTCCTTGAAGAGTTTTTGGGACAAATAAGCTAAAAGAAAGATTGAAGATAATTATACAAACAGGATCAGTCTGTTTTCAAACAGTTTCACATGTTGTGTAAACCAAATAATTTATGATGAAAAGTCACAATGTAGCAATATGCTATATAAATCTCCGTATAATCTCTCTCGTAGCAAAGCAAGCTCATTCTGCTTCCTGTATAATGGTCATAGTACCTTGTCACTACCAATCATACACCACTGTCATACATGACACAAAGACACGCGTGAGTTTTAGCTAGATATAACAAGGAATAAAATGCAGTTGAAAAATGCAAAGCCCTTTATGTGTGGAAAATAAAGTTAGGATTGCCCCCCCCCCCCCTCCACCCGATTACTCGAAAGAGTAACTTTCCTAGCAACCTTTGCTCCCCAAAGAATCTGACCCCAGAACAATATTTTGTGGTCCATAGATCTACAACAATAGGAAAAAGGCTGAAACCTAAGCTCCATAAGCCAATTTCAGCACTGACAGTGTATCCACCCAATACTCCATGTCAAGCTTGTTCCGCCAGAATTCTTCCAACTTAAAGTCGAGGTGAAAATTATTCTTTATGTACTCACAAAGATTTATGTACTCACACAACTTTTTACGGAATTTGACAAAACTTGCAAAACTAGAATCACACCATCAGGTATTACAGAGGGGGAAAGAGGTTTTGAGCAAACAAAAAGATGTTACCTCACTGAAGTTATTCTATTTTTCAAAACTCTTAAAGAACACTTTGTTGGAGTACAAACAGCCCTCTTTAAAGAAGTTAAATAAATGGAAGAAATTTTTGATCAAATGAATAACGAAGTGGACAAGAATACTGTAGACAAGCAATGTGCTGAAATTGAAAAGAAAAACCTTCTCATTGAAAATGAGAATCTGATTGTTAATTGTTTGTCGACTCAACTGCTGTATGATGTGGAAAAATCACGTTGTCTAGATCTTGAAGCTGACATGTCTAAAGTTCATGATGAGTCAAAACTTATTTCAAAACTTGAAAGGGAATACCTAAATTTGCAATTAAAGTATCAACATCTTCAAGAAAGTTTTGATAATAAAAATTCACAAGCATCACAGGAAGCTCCTGATTTTAACTCATTCTTTAAGATCAAGAATCTCGAACATCAGATTCAAGAAAAAGATAACGTGATTAGACACTTGAAAGATCTAGTCGCTAATGTGAATGACAGAAGTCGTGAGCCTTATAGTGCTGTAGATGTCACTGCTCTTATTGAACAAAATAATTGCGATAGATTAGAATTAGAAAAGGTTAAACAACATTACAAGGAACTGTTTGATTCAATTAAGATCTTGCGTGCTCACACAAGTGAAAAGACATCTACCATGTTGAATGAGATTGAGAGTCTAAAAGCTCAATTGCGAAGCAAAGAGCCTTGTTTCACTAGTGACTATGTCAAACCAAAAGTTCTTGCTCCTGGCATGTATGCCATTGACGTTAAACCCATCCCTCATCCCCTTAAGAACAATAGGAGTGCTCATTTAAACTATATCGGCCATCTTAAGGAGAGTGTAGAAACGGTTAGGGAGATTGTAGAGGAAGCTAGAGTAGTTAAACCACTGGATAGTTCACTTAACTATGCTTGCCGATACACTAAGTTATCTCAGGAATTGTTAGAATGTGTGATTGGCACTTGCCCAAAAAATTTCAATGAAAGAGATAACAAGGCTCCCTCTACCCCTGTTACTAGGAAAAAGCAAGTTACATTTAGTGATAAACAAGGAACTTCTTCTAGCAACACTCAGAAACACAAAGTGCACCAGAGAGTTCAACTGACTAATATCCCTGTGCTTTCCCATACAGGAGTAAACGATTCCACTGAAGCAAGCGGGTCAAAGCCTAGAAGCATTACAAAGAAAAATAGGACCCTGCCTGCGAAGAAGGAGAATAAGAAGGAAGTAGAAGTACGCCTTAGGACAAATAGGTCAGTTTGGAAAAAAATGAATCGGGTTGATTCTAGCATTAGCTCTAAGCGTGTTGTAATTAATTCGAATTCTGAATCTGTAAACTCTGCAAGTAATGGAATGTGTGTTGTTAATGTCTTGAATTCTGTGAATGCTACACCCACAGTTAGAATTGTCTTGCATAACGAGAAACAGATCTGGAAACCAAAAGGCAAACTGTCTGATAACAGTTTAAACAAGACCAAACAGATCTGGAAACCAAAAAGCAAACTGTCTGACAACAGTTTGTCCAAAACCCAAAGGGTTTGGAAAGCTACGGGGAAACTATTTACAGATATTGGTTATCAATGGAGACCCACAGGAAAGAAACTCACCTTAGGAAAACTTGATTGTGGTTCTCAATGGAGACCCACGGGAAAGAAATTTGCCTTAGGAGAAATGTGCCATTTAACTAAACTTTCTGTGAAATGTTCTACTCTATATGCTAACCAAAAGGACCCCAACAAAAATTGGGGAACCGATATTCCAAACTCTCCAAACTCGACTGTTTTCAAATGCAGGTCGTACAGGTCATGCTTTGGTATCTGGACTCAGGCTGCTCAAAACATATGACGGGGAATCGTTCAAAGCTCATGAATTTTGTGGAAAAGTTCATCGGGTCGGTCAGATTCGGGAATGACCACTTAGGAGCTATCATGGGTTATGGAGATTATGTTATGGGTGATAGTGTGATCTCAAGGGTATACTACGTGGAAGGACTTGGACACAATCTATTCTCTGTAGGGCAATTTTGTGATTCTGATCTTGAAGTGGCCTTCAGAAAGCATACATGCTTTGTTCGTGATCTTAATGGTACAGATATCCTTAAAGGTAGTCGTGGCACCAATTTGTACACGATATCGATTGATGAAATGATGAAGTCTTCTCCGATATGCTTGCTGTCCAAAGCTTCCAAGTCCAAATCATGGTTGTGGCATCGTCGTTTAAACCATTTAAACTTCGGCACGATAAATGATCTTGCTCGAAAAGATCTGGTTAGAGGCCTACCCAGATTGAAGTTTGAAAAGGATCATCTTTGCTCAGCCTGTCAACTTGGAAAAAGCAAGAAGTTCTCCCACAGACCAAAATCTGAAAACACAAATATGGAAGTTCTTCATACCCTTCACATGGATCTGTGCGGTCCAATGAGAGTCGAGAGCATTAAAGGAAAGAAATACATCTTAGTCATCGTGGATGACTATTCAAGATTCACATGGGTAAAATTCTTGAGGTCAAAGGATGAAACTCCAGAGTTTGTCACCAACTTTCTTAAGCAAATACAGGTTGGCCTCAACAAAACAGTCCGCCAAACTCGACTTTCCAATGCCAGGTACGTTTGAAACAGGTCATCCTTTGGTAGCTGACTCACTGTTCAAACATATGACGGAGGAATACGTTCAAAGCTCATGAATTTTGTGGAAAATGTCATCGGGACATCAGATTTCCGGGAATGATCACTTCGGACCTAATCCATTGGGTTTGGAGATTATGTTAGTGGTGACCGTGTGATTCCATGAGTATACTACGTGGATGAACTTGGAACAAACTATTCCTGTAGCAATTTGGTGGATCTGATACGTAAGTGTGCCTTTTAATGCCAGAAAGATACGTCTTTGTTCGTGATATTAATGTTCCAGACATACTTAAAGGTAGTCCGTAACTAGCACCATTTTTTTTATTTTTTTTATTTGTACACGATATTGAGTGAGAAATGGATGAAGTACTTCTCCGATATGCTTGCTGTCCAAAGATCAATCCAAATCATGGTTGTGGCATCGTCGTTTAAACCATTTAACTTCGCCACAATAAAATGATCCTTGCTCAAACCTCTGTAGAGTCTACCTTAGATTGAAGTTTGAAAAAGATCATACTTTGCTCACCTGCAACTTGTAGAAAAAGCAAGATTCTCCCACAAATTAAAATTCTGAAAATACAAATATGAAGTTCTTCCTTACCGCTTCACATAGATCTTGGTGTGGATTCCAATGAGAGTCAGAGTATTAAGCCGGAACGAAGAAAATACATCTTTAGTCCATCGAGGATGACTATTCAAATTCACATGGGTAAATTTTTAAGTCAAAGATTAAACTCCAGAGTTTGTCCCCAACTTTCTTAAGCAAATACAGGTTGGCCTCAACAAAATAGTCAGATTCATCTGCACAGATAATGGAACGGAATTCGTCAACCAAGTTATGTCTGAATACTATGAAGGTGTTGGCATATTTCATCAAAAGTCTGTTCCGAGAACTCCTCAACAAAACGGCGTTGTTGAAAGACGTAATCGTACACTTGTGGAAGCAGCACGTACAATGATGATATTCTCAAAAGCACCTATGTTTCTATGGCAGATAGCGTAGCTACGCGTGTTTACACCCAGACCGATCCTAATTCATAACTCGGCCACAACAAAACCCCTTATGAGCTTGTACATGATAAGAAGCCTGATCTACATTTCTCCGAGTATTTGTTGCACTATCAATCCTACAAAGGATAACGAGTTCTAGAAAATATCAAGCCAAAGCGGACATTGGATTTTTCGTTGGGTATGCTCCCTAGCAAGAAGGCTATCGCATCTTTTAATCTACACAAGAGAACTCGTCGATTAATGAACAATTCACGTCACATTCGTGAGATTCTTCAGACGATGGCTCTTGTCACGCATGAGTTTCAAGACCGTTCCTTTCATCATGACCCTGGACAACTACAAAATAAGGCTCGCTCCCAACCGATAAAGAGCTGAATTGTTATTCAACCAATGTTTTGATGAATACCTTGACAATCTCGAGGTCATGAACCATACCGTCCTGCTAACTGAAGTGACCTCAAGTTGTCCACTGTACATCTTGTCTAACAACAATTCTCAATACACCGTCTACAAGTGCTTCATCGTCAACATCCGATATGCATCATCTAGTCCGACATCAAGGAATTGCAGAAGAACCCACTCACGAAGACTCCCCAATCAATCATGATGTTCTACATCCTCCACTTCACCCTATAACTGGAGAACCAGGTTCAGCACAGTCATCATCTGGGAATGTTAATTCAGCGGAACCCAACCAAGTTAATCAACCACCATATCATCTCAGAAGATGGACCAAAGATCATCCTCTGGATAACATCGTTGGCAATCCCTCTCGTCCTGTATCTACCAGAAAACAGTTAGCATCTGATGCTTTGTAGTGCTGTTTCCATACGGAACTGTCCAAAGTCGAACCCAAAAACTTCAAAATGGCAATGATAGAAGACTGATGGTTTCAAGCCATGCAAGATGAAATTCACGAATTTAATCGTCTTGAAGTATGGGAATTAGTACCTCGTCCAATCTATGTTATGGTTATCGCTCTCTATGGGGATTCTACAAAGTGAACTTGGATGAATAGTGATGTCCTAAAAAACAAAATCTCGTTGGTTGCAAAGGGATATCTCAGGAGGAAGGCATTGATTGTGAAGAATCTTTGCTCCAGTTGCCGAATAGAGGCCACAGAATCTTTCATTACAATGCGCAACAAAATAACTGATCATCTATCAAATGGATGTCAAAACTGCTTTTCTGATGGTGATCTTCAAGAATAATCTTTGTCACAGCCTGAAGGATTTGAGACCAGGATAAACCTACTCACGTCTTTCGTCTGAAGAAGGCTTTTATGGGCTACAATCAGGCACCAAGGGCGTAGTATGCACAAACACTTCAAAGTTCCCTGTGGCCAACAATTTCTTCAAGGTGTCATGTCCAACGTTATTCACACGCAAATCAGCAAACATATTCTCCTTGTTTTCAAATATACGAGATGACATCATTTTTTGCCTTAACAGATCAATGTGTATCACATATTTTCCAAAGAATGAACTCCATGTTTCAGATGTCAATGATTGGACAAATGTTCGTTTTCTTAGGACTACAAGTCTCTCAAAGTCCCAAGGCATCTTTATTAACCAAGCAAAATATGCTCTCGCAACCTTAAAGAAATATGAATGGATCTCCTACCCTGTAGATACACAATGGTGATCGATTGAAACTGACAGATCTCATGGGATTCCATTTGACCAACACTCGATTTAGAGGAATGGTTTGCTCCCTAATGGACCACAGCCATAGACCGACCCTTGTATCGCCGTAATGCATGTGTTGCTAGATATCACGCTAAGCCACCAACAACACTTTGAGGCTACAAACCTGCTTCGGTACATGAAAGACCATTAACATGGGGCCTTTGGTATCCATAAAAAAACAACGCCATGCACGAACAGCTTATGCAGATGCGGATCATCGGGATGTCAAGATTCAAGAAGAAGTACGTCGAAGTGCACAGTTTTCTTGGAGAATAGATTGGTTTTAGCTGTCATCAAAGATAGCAAAGAAGCACGCAATAACAACGATAGAGCTGAATACATAGCCATGTCTGGATTTGTGCTCAAATCCTGTGGATGCATCACATCTCAAGACTACGGATTTGACTTCAATAAATTTCCCTTTGTATTGTGATAACAAGAGGTGCAAATGCTCTTTCGGTAACAACGTCCATCCTCTAGACAAAACACATCGACATACGTCACCAGTTCATCCGAGAGCAATGGAAAATAGAGTGGGTGGACTCTACTTCGTAAACCAATTATCAACTTGCAGACATTCCACAAAGCATTACCAAGAAAACGGATTTCGAATTTCTTCTTTCCACGCCTAGGCATAAGAAGTTTGACCCCTGAAACTCTCAGACGTCTTCAAGAAGAGAGGATGAGTAAACAAAATGCCTTCGTGTATCCTTTGTACATAGGTCTAATATATATATAAATATATAATATATATATATATAAATATATATTATATATAAAAATAAATATATAAATATCTATATATATATATATATATATAATCGTACTTAGAAATATTTTAATAATATCCAACTTACTTAGGAGAATCTTTTAGGTCTTTTAAATTACAAACCACTTGCCATTACTTCAAAATGCAACCCGGTTTGATGTCTGGCGCATGGATTACTTTATATTCCAAGCATATGGAGTATATACAACAGATAGTGATGGTAGAGCGTTCGCCTTGATCTTTTCATCTCAATCAACGACAACAGCTCTTCAATAAAAACGGGTCTTGTTTGAGGGGGAGAATATATAAAAATTTGCTCATCACACAAGTTCTAAAGAAAGTAATTGGAGAATCTTCCATGTATTAGTGTGTTTTATGCTATGAAAGTGTAATTAAAGATGGTTGTTGAATTCTAATGGGTTCAATATTTGAAGGAGTTAATTTAAGTTTTAAACTCAAAGGTCCAAAGTTATCCATAGTTTATAATGTTGTAAGGGATTTAAAGTAATTTGCTTTTTGTTTCCTAGCCTTATTAACCATAAGGGGGGACTAAATTGGGCCAATTGCTTAATACTTGGAAGATCCCTTAGAAAATACTAAAACAAAATTAAAAAGATGAAACCTAAGGGACTAGAATCTGCCAACTTTACTAACTTAAGATATAAAAGACCGCCGTATTTGGTTATTGGTCAAACTTATTCCAAATTCCTGTCAACGATAAAAACAACACACACACACACTCTCTCGCAACTCGCCGCAAGTAACAAACCTCAATATTTGATTGCCAGGTGTCTTGCAAGGTATTTAGTTGAACTATTAATCTATATCATTTATTCTAAGTGTGTATCAATGGGAATGAATGAAAAACACATTAAAAAAGTGTAGAAAAATAGATCTAGGGTCAATTTAGATGAAAAATGCCAATGTAGTATTGTAATGAGTGTGATTTAGTGCTGGGAATTGTTCATAAGGCATATATTACTAAAGTATTTGATGTGTGGATTGCTATCTCAAACATAGTGAATGATTTGCTTAGGTTTCTTAATGGCGGGTTGGTCTTTTAGAATAATAAAAGTCGGTGTTTATGGAAGAAGGTATAATTGTATCTTATGCCGTAGGAAAGCCAAGAATGCCGAAGTTTGTGATTAGTTTTTGACAAAGGAGGGCATGGTTTGAGTTTAAGAAACCATCCGGATGGCGAGTTGCTTATGTTTTCTAGGTGGCGAGTTGGGTATCTTATTAATATTTTAATGTTTTTCAAGGAAACCGCCGCACCGCAGCGTTTTTAATTTAACATTTTTATAACTTATTCAAACCGCTGTTTCATATGCGGGTTGAGTCACAGCGAGTTGCCTATCGGGTTGATTCCACAGCAGTTGCCTAATGACGGGTTGATCACAGCGTTTGTCTAATGCGGGTTGACTACCACGGGTTGCCACAATATTATGTTATTATTATTCCAACAGTAACCGCCGTCTCTCGCGGTTTGGTCGACTATTTTTATATAGTGAATAATAATCATCACGCCTTTTCAAATTTTATTCATGGCCGGTTTAGTCCTTCCCGCGTGGTTTGCACGATTCTCTAACGGCGGTTGGCATTCTGCCTGGCGCGGTTTGGGCTAAGTTTCAAAATTTGGGCCCATTAGCCAATAAGTCTATCAAGGCCCCTTCGAATGACCCTGTTGCTTTTCTAAACCCCATCCGGGCTTAGTTAACAAGTAATAGAACCGTTTGATAATTTATGCATCATGTGCCCTCATATGTAGAAATTTTCAACAACCATAGTTTCCTCTTTTTAATCAATCTGGACTGACATGACTTTAATCAAAGCTAAAGTACTCTCTAACATGTTTCTCCTGCAATGTTGTCTCTTTGTTAATACCCTTTTTGCAGTATACGATGGCAAACTAATGTTCCCACTCACCACATACAAGAACAGATAGAGCAATTGTACCTCACTCGTCAGTGGTTAATAATCGGGAAAAGCAACCTTCTTTTTAATGCTCAAAAAGAATTCAAAGAGAACCCATCTTTTAGAGATCATGGACAGCTTGATAATACCAACTTCTCCGAGCATTCACTGCCTCAGCAAGTGTTCCCTGCAATCTACCGCAACAATTCTGGAATACAATGGAAATATGACGAGAAGATTGGGGTTATATTGAGTCAAGTTGATGACCAATGGTTCGATCTAAGTGCTGATCTTCTCAGCAAGGCAATTTAGCAATTACTCCTGTTCATCCCAGCTCAACCTATTGATTCACCCCACATATGGTAAACTGTGATTGATTTGTTAATGAGCTGGGTATCCAAAACTATAGACATTGTCTCCAATATAAACGTTGAATTAGGTGTATCAACTATGGAGACAATTCTAACCATAATCACCAGTGCTTGACATGAAAGACGTCTGCAGTGACAAACCCAGACACCTAGTCAGCAAAATGCTGTGGGGAATCGTCACTCAAACTAATGTTGATCATACAAAGCTGTTATGGGAATAGTTTACTCAAGGGATCCAGACATTTTTCTCACACAAGGCAAGTCACAAAGCCAGTCTGAAGGACCCAAAGAAGAAAGTAACTCATCTCCTCATTCCTTATGGACGGTTTTCAAGGTGATAATCTACTACTACAAGCAATAACAACATCCAACGACGTCCTGATTCTCTGCATCATACTGAAGATGATTTTATATTAGGAAATCTCAAGTTTGTCCCAAAAGGTGAGACTGTTGAAGTGTTTGGAATGGCAATTCCTGATCCCTTGATTACTGAAGCCATTCAACAATCCTCGTATTATCCTAAGTATCTGGAAATGGTTGCTGAGAATACAAAGAAAACCCCGCAAGAAAGTGCAAGCGTGCGACCTGCAACAAAGCGTGCTCCACCCAAAAAGCCCACAACCATTACTGCAGTCAAACAATCCAAGCCAGCTCCTGCTCCGACAAAGAAACCTTCCAAGCATAAGCTTCCACAGAAAGTTAGAAAAGGAAAGCCTACTTTCCAACTTGTTGATGAAGATGATGAAGCTCAACAAGAATCTGTTCCTCAAGAAGAAGGTGATGATCCTGATCTCGAACTGGCTAAGAAGATAAGTTTGGAAGCGCATCAAGAAAAGGGAGAAGGTGAAGGTGATGATGCTGACATGGAACGAGCTATTAAGCTTAGCTTGGATCCAGCCTTTCTGCCACAAGGTCGGGCACCTGTTGGAGGAGTAACGATTAGGGATCCGGTATCTAAAACAACTCCCAAACTGCCTGGAGTAGTGGGCAAGGGAAAGGCCATTGTAACCGAAGAACAAGTAGCTCATTCCCTGATCGATCTGTCAAAGAAGAAAAGAACTACAGATTAGTTTATCCTTGTTAGGCGTGATCAAGCTCCTCATGGTTCGACAACTGGTCCCTCTTCTCAACCTGAAGATAATACATCAGAGAAAGTGATCCATGAATCTTCATCAACATCTGATTCAGAACGAACTGAAAGTGAAACAGAAGCCGCTGCTCCAAAAGGTGACAAAGATCAAGGTGAAGTAGATTCGTCTAGAGTAACATCAGGAGTAAGCATACCTGTTAGTACACAAGGCCAGGCTGGATCAGACCCTGAAAAAGCGCATGAGGCTCTGGCTGGACCAGACCCTGAGCCCATGCAAGAAGTCCATACTGGATCAGACTCTGGAAAAGATCATGTGTCTCTTGCTGGACCAAACCCTGAGCACATGGATGATGAATTCCTCGCTACAGCCTACCCAAAGGTTCATGAAAACCTGAAGCTCATAACAGACGAACGTGCCATCAAAGATAATCCAGAAATTCATTCTGGTTCTTTAAAATTGTTTCTTCCGAAAAATCACGACGACACTGATAACTATGGGATCAATTTCTTTATGACGAACCAGACCCGAAGATGATCAGTAGAATCTAAAGTAAGAGAGTCGGATTTCTACCATACCTGATCCAAGTCATCAGACAGTCATGTCAACTCCTCCAGTAATCGCTCCCTTCACAGATGTCTCATCTACTAAGTCTTCGTCACTGGTCACTCCTCCACCAATCAACACGGAAGCTACAACAATCACCACATCTCTCCCTAAAATACTCCAATTCAACGCCCTTCAGCTCAGAGTGCAAGATTGAGCAAGAGATTCTGAAGTAAAGAAGGACTGATCACATCTGCTGATGTTTTGTGCTTAAATAAAATCCCAAGTTCCTACGGTTTGGATAAATATCTGAGAACAAAACTTGATGATGCACACCTTAAGATTCTTGAACGACACCCTGCAGATGTTAATTCGAGAAATACCCTATGTTGCCTGGTATAATCAACCCTTTTTTCAGTCATTGACGAACGTCGATAAATCCGCATGTACCTTTGTAATGTACGTGTATTTACTTTAAATCAGGAAGCCAGGGTTAAATCGCGTACGCCAAATAATTACGTTCAATGTAAACGGCAATCAACAAATAAAATTTTACATCAAGCAAGGTAAGTAATTATTTTGAGAATAATTATGAACCTGTCTTATTTATTTTAATCGGGATCGTAAAGTGTATACGTTTTCGCGATAAATTGCGTTAAGCATAACCCGGAAGCACTTTAATTTATTAACCCTACAACAAATACCCACGATTATAACCCAAATACCTAAAGTTTTATTAATACTTTAGCCAGGGGGTGGGGTAAAAGTTATTTACACCTTTGTACTCTAGAAATTAAAAGAATACACCAAATCTTGCAACTAGACACATATAATTTAACAAACATACAATTGTAAAAACACTGTAGATATGATAGCAAATATATTGAATAAATACCAAAGCCATCTAGACGGCCTCCCCCCCTCATTATACACGGTACAAACATCAATTATATAAGAAAATGAGTCAGATTTTACTACACTTGGTCAAGAGTACTTCACATGCATTCAAACCTAGCCATCGGTTGTTTCCATGACAACAACTTTTCTTATAGACGATTATGTCTTGTAGAATACTATATGCTAACTTCCTGACCAAGACTTATTATATGTACAAGTAACTAGCAAGGATAACACATACATGCATGAACACTTGGTAGCAAAATCACAAAACTCCCTCTCTTGCTCTCTACCATTCCACGGCAAGAAACAAAGACCAAAACAAATCCATACCAAATTTTATTCAACCTATACCCTTCTATACACATCCATTCTAAGTCATTCTAAGGTGTTTCCAACCATTGAATCACCATTTACAAGTAATATTCAAGAAAGGAAGCAAAGGTTTTATTAAGAAAACAAGGGTTTTCTTAAGTGCAAGCTTGGATTCTAAGGCTAAACAAGGGTTTAGCATTTGTTTATCATCATCTTCACACATCCTAAGTCTACTAAACTCTTTATATTCTGTATAATATTCATTGATATGCAGTAAGTTAAATCTATTTAGTCTTTGAATCACCATTCTAATAGGATTTTATCATGAAAAATGGAGTTATACTTGTAATGGTCATTTTGTACACTTTTATATATGTTGTGATATTACTTATATCATATTAAAAAGGATGAGAAAAGAATGTACCATGTTAATTTGGTGTAAAAATGATTAAGTATGAATTAGGGTTTTAATGATTTCTTAATATGTTTCAAGTTAAAGAAATACAAATGACATGTTAAGGTTAATTATGGACTTATGTTAATGTTATATGATCATTAATATAAGGTTATAACAAGATGAGAAGACTTGTATACTAATGGTTATTATATAAAATAGTCCATTAGTAAAACTAATAATTGTATGGTAAATAAGAAAGGTTTATGTTTTATAAGTAATATGAAAGACTTATACAACTTGGACACATGAGGACTTTGAAGGATAACTATGGACAATGGACTCTTAATATATGTATAATTAAATATAAGACACATATGGGACTTTTGGTGAAATACAAAATGATAAATAAAGGAAACAAAGGTTGAAAATGGACTTATCAAACAAACACCAACATTCTGTCCAAAATTTTGTATAAGACATACTTATAATATATTTTTATAAGATAATACATTTCACGACGATTCCGAAAAGGTAAGAAACTTGTCAAACGGATTAATAACGAAAAAGTTACGTTAAAAACGAGTTATACGTTAATTAAACGGAGTTTATAAAATAATTTTTATAAAATTTATATCAAACAGCAAGTTTGATATTTTTAACAAATAATACATATTTTTGGGATTCCAAAATGATAAGAATCGTAATTTTTCAATTAATAACGAACGAGTTATGAATTTCGCAAGTTTACGACAATTAATACTTTTATAAAACTATTTTTATAAAAGTTACTGTTCATGACAGAAATATTTATTTTTGTAAACCTCATAAATAAGTAGGACTTTCAATTACGAGAACGTGCTCGAAAGAATCGTTAAAAACGGAGCTATAACGAATAAAATACGACATTTACGGGTTTTACGACAACAAATACGATTTAAATAAAACTCATGTCTGGTGTGAACAGTAAAAGTTACTGTTCATCAGGGGATCAAAATTATAAAAATGTCAAATATCGATAACCCGTCTTAATACGAAAAGATGGGCATAAGAAACGCAAGAAACGGATTAGAAACGTGAAAGTTATGACGATTTTACCAAAAGTATGTTTATAAACATTTTAATTTTATAAACATGTTTTCACTTAAACATTTAGATGGTGATTAGCTATATAGACTTATGCATGGTAGGAGTACTTAATGTGATTAGTACTTATACGACCTTAATTTAATTAGGTTGCATTTGATCAATTCGCGTGGCGCGTTATTTGTGATATACTTGGCATTACTCACTCAAGGTGAGTTCATAGCCCCACGTTTTACATGTTTTTGTTTTATAAAGTTTTTGGGGTGAAAAACATGCAATGCTTTACAATTGGACACAAGTGGTTAAGTTTCATGTTATGATTACGTGTTGCCTAAGTAGCGATAACCCATATCTGAGCCCATTATCATGAACTGTCAATTACTGGACTGTGAGCGCGAATGTTATGAATAGATCTATTGGGTTTGACAACCCCGTTCGGGTGATTAGCTATCACTGGACAAACGAACGTATACCATGTCGAATATAGGATGTTGCGGGTTAGAACATCACCACGGGCAATGTAGGCCATTAATTTGGTATTCATACACGTCAAGCTTCAGTGTCATGAGCTTAGAGCAACGTAATTACATTTATATGATGTCTGCATCTGTTGCATTATCATACACTTGGGAAATCTTGTGGTCCTACAATATATGATTTATCAAACCTATGAATTCACCAACATTATTGTTGACGTTTTAAAGCAATGTTTTTCAGGGGATCAATAAGCACGTATTAGGATTTGGTGTCAAAGAGCTTAGTCAATAATAAATGTTTTGGACTTTCTGAATGTTTTCAGAGTCTACTATTACTTCGATCTTGTGGTCCACCCTTTTTACCGATAAACCTATGATTTCACTCAACCTTTGTGTTGACTTTTATCATGTAATTTCAGGTCCTAAGGTATGAAGATTGGAGGGGAGCCGTGGCGGATATCAATGAAGACGATTCTGTGTTTTATCTAAAGTCTATTCAACTTTTTATTATCTTTAAAAAACTTAAGTCATCTTTGGTATTATGAAGCTTTTGTTAAATTAAATAATGTACATGAAATGTTTTATGACTTTAAGAAACATATTGGACCTAATTATGAATCTGATATTTTGCTATGCATCAATGAAATCTTTCTTAAACGTCCATTTATGGTCGTTTCCTATATCTTTGATTGTTGTACTTTGAAGTAGCACCCCATTGTTACCATTCCGCTGCTACCTGATTTTGGGGGTGTTACAGTTACAATATAATTCCCTACCCTCTTTGGTATATATAGACTAAACTATACATATTAGACTATAATTATGATTACACTTTACTTAAATAACTATCTAATTGGCTGGAAGATAATTACTTGCAAGTCAAGTAAACTTGTTGGACTTCTACTCCAATTATGAACTTCCTGATATATCTGGCAACACGCATTCAGCCACATCCAAAGCTCATGAATTTGCAACATGCCACTGTGTCGTAAGTATGTAATAGTAAGGTATAAACTTAACACACTTAATGGAGACTGTTATATGTCCGTCTATATGATATTTATGTATATAAAGCAAGATTTAGTATAACCAGGTACATTTTGCTTGTTTTTGGGCCGGAATAAGGCATAGGAGTGAAGAGTGGGACAGGAGCACATATTTGGATAAACCTATGATTAGCTTTCCTCACGTTTATTGTTACACTAGAAGTCATTTGGATTTTGAATTTGTTTGTTTCACTTAGAACGAATTACTCCTTTTACCGACTTTACATTCCTTGGCATACACAGTGAACTTTGTCAACTTTTTAGTAATGAAGTCTCTGTAAAATGATAGGAAAACCCCTTTAAGTTATGATTTATTATTGACCACTATTTATAGTGGTAAAACCCTAATACCCTAAACCCACAAAACGGGCTTGGGCCTATTTATTCCACTAATACAAAGATAAATATGCCTTTGGGCCATGAAGACTAATCCGCTAACATCCCCTCGGCATTATTGAGCGGAGAGGAACGAACACTCAAGCTGTCCCGAACTCATCAAAATAAAGTTAAGGTAGACCTTTGTGAAAGATTACCGCATCACTGTAACAGAAGGGCATGAAGAACCCGTATTTGAACCATGGATACCAAGTCACGAACAAAGTAAATGTCAATCTTAATATGCTTCGTGCGCTGATGTTGCACGGGATTAGAAGAGAGATAGACAACACTCACATTATCACAATAAACAATAGTTGTTATAGACAGTGGTGTATGAAGCTCACGTAAAAGATTGCGCAACCAGCAAGTCTCGGCCACTGCATTGGCAACACCCCGATACTCTGCCTCCGCACTAGATCGAGAAAGAGTAAACTGTCGTTTGGAAGACCAAGATAAAAGATTGTTGCCAAGAAACACACAATAGCCAGAAGTAGAGCGTCGTGTAGTGGGACATCCAGCCCAATCCGCATCTGAATAAGCAACTAAAGAGGATGTCGTAGATGAATAAAGCTGTAAACCAGAAGTCAATGTACCACGGACATATCGCAAGATCCGCTTGAGAGCAGAGAAATGAGGCTCTCGAGGATCATGCATAAAGAGACAAACCTGCTGAACGCATAAGAGATGTCAATCCCCCTCCCCCCCCGTGTAAAGGTCAAATACTGTAGAGCCCCTGCAAGCCTGCGATATAGTGTAGGATCAGAAACAGGATCACCAGCAGCAGCAAGCTTGGAATCCGTGTCAACAGGAGTACGACACGGATTACAAGTAAGCATACCAGCTCGCTCAAGTACCTCTGTGGCATACTTCTGTTGAGATAAAAACATCCCAGAAGTATTACGAGTCACGGAAACACCCAGAAAGTAATTAAGCGGGCCCAAGTCAGTCATAGAAAATTCCGCATGAAGGGAAGCAATGATGCGCTGAAGCAAAGCTGTAGAAGATGCAGTCAAAACAATATCATCGACATATAATAGCAAGTAGGCCGAAACGACCCCTTCTTGTAAATAAAAAGTGACGAGTCACATCGACTATGGAGAAAACCAACCCGAGCAGCATGCTGCAAATCGCTGAAACCAGGCCCGAGGGGCCTGTTTAAGCCCATAAAGTGATCGTTTGTAAAAGGCAAACATGATCAGGATGCCGCGGACTCGAAAACAGGAGGTTTGATGCATGTAAGACAGCCATAACGACATGCAAAAAGGCATTCTGACATCCGAGTCGGATTGAACTGGCCAATGTCGAGAAATAGCAAGACTGAGCACCGTACGAATAGTGGCCGGTTTAACAACCGGACTAAAAGTCTCATCCACGTCAATACCTGCAATTTGAGTGCTGCGCATTCGCCACAAGGCGAGCCTTGTAGCGATTAAGACTTGCCATCTGCATTATGCTGTGCGAAAGAGCACAAGGAACGAACAATGGTCCGCGTCCGGTGGTCAGGGACAAGAACCCAAGTAATTATTTAATTAAAGCATCGATTCATCAAGCAAACACGATACCAATTTGGGTCACGACACGCATTTGAATACTACTTAAGGAATAGGGAAATGGAGGAGACATTTAAAGTGTAACTTTGAGTGGGGCATTAGTCCCGACATGATAGCGAGTGAACCATCGGAGTGAGTCAAGGCGGATTGGGTTGGTGGTTTGTGGTAACCGCAGGTATAAGTTGATTTGAAGCGAGGTTGTGAGGGGAGTTTTTGGTTGAGTTGCGAATTTGGTATTGGCCCGTGTATAGTGGGGTTGAGTATGAGAGGATATTTGGTGTGGGGGGAGTGTGGAATGGAGGTTTGTTATTCGTTGGACATGGTATTTAGTGATTGGGCTAGGTGATGATATAAGTTTAGTAAGAAGGTGTTGTTGAATTATATTAGGGGAAGTGTCTAAAAATGTGTAAGAAGGTGGTTCATTAGGAGTCATAGACCCATACGGAAAAACCGTCTCATCAAATGTCACATGACGTGATAAGATGATTTTATCCGTATTCAAGTCCAGACACCGATATCCACGGTGATTAGTCGGATATCCAAGGAAAATTAGGTGTGGCGCGTGGTTCAAGTTTGTGATTGGTGTTGATGTAGGGATAGCAAAGACAACCAAAAATACGGATATCCTCATAGTCTTAGGTTAGTGATCTTGAAAAGAATGGTGTAGAGGGATTATTATTATGGCGCTGGAGTAAAAGGTTTTAAGATATATGGTCAGCCATGTTGAAGTGCTTCACCCAAAAATGGTGGTAAGTGTGTTGAAAGAGTAAGGTACGGATGAGGTTGTTAATGGTACGTATCATTCGTTCAGATTTTCCATTTTGTTGTGAAGTTTTAGGGCAAGAGAAGCGAATGGTAATACCATTTGACGCAAATAATTGGTGTAGGGCATTGTTGTCAAACTCGCCTCCATGATCACATTGCAACGATTTAATGTCAGTTTTGAATTGGTTCTTGACATAAGCACGAAAATGAATAAATTTGGACAATGCATCAGATTTATTTCTTAAAGGATAAACCCATAAATAATGTGAAAAATGATCAAGAAATAAAACATAATATTTAATACCCGAAACACTCGTAATTGGAGATGTCCATAAATCTGAATGAATAATATCAAAAGGAGACTTAACAATCGTTTTTGAGAGTGAAAAAGGGAGTCGCACGTGTTTGCCAAGCTGACACGCATGACAAAGCATGGGAGGGATTGGGGTTGGTGTTTGTGGTAACCGCAGGTATAGAGTGAGTTGAAGCGGGTTGTGAGGGGGAGTTTTGGTTGAGTTGTGAATTTGGTAGTGGGCCGTGTATAGTGGGTTGGGTAGGATAGAGACGTGACCGGGTAGAGATCACCCGTGCTATCACATCGGAGGAGAATTTGACGAGTCCGGAAATCCTTTACAGAAAAACCAAACTCATCAAATTCAATAGTACATTTATTTTCATGAACAAATTGACGCACATAAATCAAATTTTTGACAATATTGGGTGTGACAAGGACATTATTTAAGTGAAGTAGGCGGTATGGAGTAGGTAACGTGCTATGGCCCGTGTTGGTGACGGAACAAGGACAGATGGATACATACGAGAATTAAAAATAGTACTAAGGTTATGAGCAGAAGAGTTAAGATGAGATGACGCACCCGTATCCATATGCCAGTTTGCATTGGCGGGATCCTGTAGTGTCATAGTATTGAAAGCAGTGGGTAGCACCGTTTCTTGACCTGTATTGCTCGATGTATTACCTGTATTTTGAACAACATTGGTAAATAGAGCCTGTTGATTTGGGGGAAACGGTTCCTTGTGAGCTATGATTTGAGCAAGGCATCCATACTTGTCACTTAAGCCATTGATTGCATAGGTAACAACGTCGTCTTGGCTAACATCCGAACCAAGATCAT